>DF366050.1:31078-45724 GCA_000787875.1 Solanum virginianum
TGATTGGTTATATAGGGTGCATGTATATAGACACGGCTTTGTAGACTCCCTAGGATGACCCGCTCTGATACCACTTCTGTCACACCCCAATTCCCATCAAGGCGGACTGGTACCCGTTGCCGATAAGGCCCGGGAGAACCAACTATACCTACGCCCTTTCTATATGCAATATAATGAATTCCACCTTTAGTATGCCTTCAAAAAAGTAAATAGCAATGACAAGCCAAAAGGAAAAGAATACGACTAGGCCGTTGGGGCCACGCTGTTCAAAGTACAGAATATGACAACACTTTAACTTACATAGTCTACAAAGCCTTTAAATAGGGAAAATATCTTATAAGGGTCGGGACAGGCCCTACCTCGACAACTGTACAACATAAATACATATAATTTCTAGACATGTAAAGCCCCGAAGCAACCTGGAGCTTAGTAAGCATAACTAGATATCCTGTACTCCTACTAGGGAAATGTACTAGCACCTCTATTCAATTGTTGACAATCGACACACATTCTGAAGGTGCTATCCCTTTTTTTTCTACATACAAATAACACTGGTGCACCTGCAGCATGAAATGTAGGTCCCCCGTAAGGGACGTCAGTATGAGATAATGTACTGAATATATAAGGCAGGAAACACTGTATATGAAATAGCAACTCAGATAAAACTTCGTACTAATGTATGATAAGAGACAACCTTTGATTATACTGTGGGATCATGTACTTTACTTTCTTTATATCACTTTACCTTTACTGTATCATTTGTACAATCTGTGCATAGCATATGCTATAAAAGGCCCAGCTGATCAGGGGTATTTGTATCGGGTTTGTCCCTATGCTAGGCTAGTATTCTAGCCCCTTGGGCTTCTCCCACAGTTGGTATCCACATATGTATGTAGCTATGAAGGTAATTTTGTATATATGTAACTTTGAAAGCAACTATGTATGCCAGCATATAAAAATGTGAAAGAGTGGAGACATAGCTAGTAGGCATGTTAGAGTTGGTATGTGCCTTTATGTACCAATAAGGAATCTATGTTTCATGCCAAGTGAAAGGAAATCAAATAGTCTTACATACCTCGCTGTACGCCCTTTCTTTTACCTTGGAATAACCTTCCCTTCCTCAAAGTGTTTAGCTATAGCATAGTCAATTAAAAAACTAGCATTAGAGGCCAATAGACACATCTTAGACACCCAACTTCACATAAAAATGACACCCGGGCAGCAAGCATAAAACTACAATTTCGAGCATATTTTCCTACTCTTTTGCCCTTAAATTGCATTTTTCTAATGCACATTACCATCTAGAGATCATGTGCAGCCTGTATTAGCATCACACAGCCTCACAACTGCCCACAAAATCTCCTACTTCTATTGTCACGCCCCAAACCCCATTAAGGCGGACTGGCACCCATTGCCGATAAGGCCCGGGAGAACTAAATGTATCTATGCCCTTTCTATATGCAATATAATAAATTCTAACCTTAGTATGCCTTTAAAAAGTAAATAGCACTGACAAGCCAAAAGGAAAAGCATATGACTAGGCCGTTGGGGCCGCGCTGTCTGAAATACAAAACATGCCCACACTTTAATTTACATAGTCTACAAAGCCTCTAAATAGGGAAAATATCTTATAAGGGTTGAGACAGGCCCCGCCTCGATAACTGTACAATACAATATATATAATCTCTAGACATGTAAAGCCCCGAAGCAACCTGGAGCTTGGTAACCATAGCTGGATATCCTGTACTTCTACTGGAGAGATCTACTAGCACTTGTACCTGCAGCATGAAATGCAAGTCCCCCGTAAGGGACGTCTGTACGAGATAATGTAAAGCTGCTGTTTGTACTCTTTTTACATGGATTTTTGGCCGACTTACTCCTCACTTTTTGAAAACATATTAACATGTATTAGCATCTTGGTGATTCAGCAGCTTGGGCATTAAACATGGGCTAAAATGGGTCTCCAACTTGATGGACTTTGGGCTGCCTTTATGCAGATTTTTCTCTTCTTTTGTTTTGGCCCAATTAGTTAAGTCCTTTAGCATAAAATGGGTCTCCAACTTGATGGACTTTGGGCTGCCTTTATGCAGATTTTTCTCTTCTTTTGTTTTGGCCCAATTAGTTAAGTCTTTTAGCATGTAGTTGGGCCTTTGCTATTCTTCATATTGGGATGAAAGTATAGCCCATTTACAGTACTAAAAGATAGTCCAAAGATACACCCTTAACACAAATTCCCTTCATAATTGGAATTGGACACTTTCGACGTTGGGTCTCGTCTTCGTTTAACTCGCAAATTTAAGCTAAGCGAGTAGCTGACTCACCTGCTAGCTTTATAAGTCCTACAAGCACCTCAATTTATTTTCCTTTGTTTAGGGTCTTAGTCCCCTTAACTCAACACAAAATATGTATACACGTAACTTCCTTAAACTTTAGACACACATGATGCCCTTTAACGCGAAATGCAAACACTTGTAAAATTGGCACTAATTTGAAAGTCCATATCATGTTTCATATGTGTAGTACCAATACTTATAGTGTGTGTGGGGTGTTACAACTTTGCAATGTACCTTTCTGGCATGGATTCAATTGAGCAAAAACTTGATTGAATTTTTCTCTAGTGCTTAATGGCCACCAAATGCAACTCTATTTTTTGATTTATACTTGAAATATCTTATTTCACTCCCCTAAGTGTCTCATCTTGGGTCTCTGCCTTTTTCATCATTCGGTCAACCATCTCTTAAATCCTTGAATTGCTTACCCCGACATCACAATTATGGGGTGGCATATGTGGACAATTTCTAAACCCATCTCTTCTACCCTACTCGACTTTTGGAACCCTATTCCTCTCATTATAACCTCTATTATCTCTATAAGCAGCATCTCGATTCTAGTGCCGACCTTGATTCCTAGAATCTTGACACCAATATTCAGAATTTCACCCTTAGGCATTAGTCCAAAAACCAACTGCTTGGTCCCTCACAAAGAAAGTATCCTGATCATAATATAGCTCTTCATAGATGGGTGTGCGGGGAGGTTAGTGAGCTACAACATGGACTCTTTCCTGATTTTTCTTGATCACCACATCTATGCAAGTATGCAGTGGAGCAAGCTATTGAATAATTTCTTTATTAGTCTTAGCTTGCTCCGACCCAATACTAACCATACAAGAACTCCTTGTAGAAACTCTATCACATTGATCCCATGCACGGTTAGTTTTCAAGACTTCTTCCATTCTCTTGGTGATCCTTGTAAATGGTTGATCCAAGAACAAGCTCCCCATTATAGTATCTGTACAAGCTTGGCTATTTTTATCGCAAGCACGATAGAAGATATCTACCAAGGAATCGTCAACAATTTTGTGGTCCAGGACACTTCTTAAACACTTTGTAAATCTCTCCCATATAGTACTAATTAAATGACCGTGCAATTGTTCAAAATTGTTAATTTGAGCTTCTTTGACGTCGAGAAGTACCTTTCAAAAAAGGCCTTCTATAAATTCGCCCAATTAGTGATTGATCTTTTTGGGAGGTCAGATAAACACACTGCTGCATTACCAATAAGAGATAATGGTAAAACACGTAACCCACAACATCCATGGAAAGATTTTGTGTCCTTATCACACTTTTGCACACAAAAGCTATATCATGCAGATGACTATAAAGATACTCGGAAGTTAGACCCGCAAATAAATCATGATTTTGAAGCAATTACTTGAAACCGTGAACTTAGTGTCAGCTGGTAGTGGTGACAACACTATAGTTCCCATTACATCTATGACCATAGGATTCAATCTATATTGGTTCCATCGATAAGTATTCTTATTGAAATCCCTAAATTTTGGCTAATTCTCCAAGGGTGGTGGATTGTCTTCCCTTTTAACAACACCAACATTTTGATTCATAGCTTCATTAACAACAATATTAACATTTGTTTGAGCCACTGTTCTTGTAACCCGCTAAATCTCTAAATAATTAGAGCTAAGGGAATGCCTTGACTCCTTGTATTGGGCATACAACACCTGTATACCCTGCAAAAGAAAACTAACAAAAACAAACAAAAGCAAAAGTAAAATACAAGAGAATTAAGAACTTAACTCTTGAATTAAACTACTGATAAATACAATTAAAGTCTCGTCATATTCCCCGACAATGGTGCCATAATTCTTTCATTACACTCAAGACACACCTCCCTTTTGAGGACAAAGCAATCATTAAACTAATAAACATAACTAAGGTTAGGGTCGAATCCCACAGAAAATATAGAGACTTTATCAATTGGTTCACCCATAGCCAATACAAGTACTAAATAACTCAATTCCCTAAAAAAGGGGGGGGGCAGTTTGAAATGATTGATAAAAAATTAATCTAAACTAACTAAAATAAGAGACAATAAATATAGAGAGCAACTTGGGTAATTGTGTTTCCCATGATTCACTAACTCAAATTCCCCAGATAACTCAATTCTCAACTAGGACATTGCATGCTGAACGGTAATTTAAGTTCTTTCAACCCTTTTATAAAGGCGAAGGTCAAACTTCACTATAGGATTTGGCTCATCTCAATAGTGTGCTATTCTAGCCATAACGTAATATCCCAGTCAACCTCCCATTGGTTGGGTTCGGTTGATTAGACAAAAAGGAATCAATCAAATTATGATCACCAAACACTTTTCCTATTCATCAATTCCTTGATAGGGATCATGATACTAGGAAAATTCTAATGTTGGCCACCAATAGAAAACATTCAAAATGAAAAGAGTTGGTTAATACGTGCAAATAACCACTCAAAGAATTGCTAAATATGTGGGTTTTCAAAGTTAGATTCTCATGGTTCCCACAACTCCAAGTTGTGGGTTTAGCTACTCATATCATGGACAAATAAACAAACAATGAATAGAGAAGACATAATTGATAACTTACCCAAGAAGATTAAAGAACAACAAAATCCACTTTGTATTTAGAATCTCAAACTTGAAAGATGTAATGAATCCACAAGTGAATCTAATGTCCAATATTTTTGTCTCCAAAGACAATCCCTACAAATTGCTATAGAATTTCATGCTGTCTATTCTAGAAACTGTAACTCCTCTACTCTATGCAAAAACTGTAGCTACTAACCTAAAATATTCTATATATAGTATCTACAAACAAGTCCCTATATTAATTAAAAAAACTAGTCGACGCATGATATGACTCGTAACAGGTGTCACGAGTCATAATCGGGCATTCGTGTTCAGCTTGTTAAATCTTGAACCCCACTACTATAAAACACCTTCACTATCAGTCATTGTCTAATCTATGACTCATATTGTTCTTTCATTATTCTTATCAGCATCTTTTGGTCCAACACAGGAAATTCGTACGAAACCTATCAATACGACTCATAGAGTGACCTATGAGTCGTAACTGGGTCTCGTGTTGCTGAACACCAATTTTTGCTTCTACACTATAAATTTCCATAAGGCCACCTCTATGACTAATAGACTGAGCTACGACTCATAGAGGGTCTCGTATGTCTTCAAAAACTAGCAAAATCAGCAACTCTTCCCAAAATTATGCCAACCTGCTTTTCCTGTAAATACAAACATAAAAACACATAAAACCCATAAAAGGCTCATTGAGAACACATAAAATCCCATGTTTTAGCTATCAAATTTGATGTATTTTGACAACACATCAGAATATTTTAAACCATCTTCAAATCTCCTCCACTTATCTTTCTTCTTTTTAAAATATCTCCAATATAATAAGAAAGCCTTAGAAACGTTTGTTTGATATTCATCAATAGACATGCCTCTTGCCTAAAATTTAAAAAACTCTTTTTCTTAGCATCATAGTAGGGAGGTGGAACATACTTTATACGAAATTCCTTAACAAAATCATCCCAAGTAAGAATATTAGAGGTTTTACTTTGTATTTTAAACCCTTAACTACCAGGCATAAGCATCCTTTTGTAATAGTGAGATAACATACTTAAATTTGGCAACATCTAAACACTCTAATTGCTCAAGCACCCTCTCTATGTATTCCAGCCATTGTTCAACATCAATGGGATCAACAACGCCTTCAAACTTGACTCCACAAATTTTGCTCATTTTCTCAAACTTTATTGCATTAGGGTCTTACATCGCTTCATCCATATGGTGGAAAAATTCAGCCATATATTGGAAAACAAGATTTATAACCAGAGTACTATGGCTCATATGAGGATATGGGCTAGGTCTTACATCCTTTTGGTGATGTGATTTCTAAATACAATATATTTGATGCTTAAAAATTTGGAATTTTGTGTGTTCTCAAAGTGACATTAGTAGATTTTATGAGTTTTTAGGTTTGTTTTGCAGGATTACAGGGTTGGATCAATTTTTGGTCTAAGTATGCAAATTTTGCAGAAGTTTAGGTTTCACGAGACCTTTTTCTAGCCATAGAGAATGCCACGGGCTATAGAACTAGTTTTGTACATAATTCTAGTGAAGGGTTATTTTTTGAAGCCAAGTCTGCAAAAATGTAGACAAACCATAGATGATTTACGAGCCGTAGACTTGGTGTCGTGCCTTTAGAATCAGAAAGTGGGGAGTTGTAGAAATGTTAGCAGACAAAATTCTTTATGGGACATAAAAGTTTATATAGCTTGTAGATGGATGTCTTAGAAGTTAACCCCAAAATCTCAGAAGAAGTCCACGAAGGCCCGACTACGGGCCATTGAACTTCATACGACCCATAGAAATGTCCGTAAAGCTTGTCGACCTAGTTCTCCTATTTCATTTTAGTTTTCCATTTCAATGACTATAAATAGGCTTTTAAGTTTATTATTAAGAAGGAATATGACAAAGTAGTAGAGAGCTTGAATGAAACACCTGTGAAACATTATTTCGTGCTTAATTCAATCTTGTGATTCTTGGTGAAGAGTTTGGATTTATCATTCTGAATTCTATTGTGTAAGTTCTCAATTATGTTATTCATATTTGTGATTCTTACATCTATACTAATCATGAGTATATAAATACACAACTAGAGTTGTGGGAACCATGAAGAACTAACAAGGTAAAATCAGATAATTTATAATTCTTGAAATGTCTGCACACATGTATTGATTAATTATCTTTGGTTTGAATGTTTTCTAATAGTGTTCAATGTTAGAACTCACCTATAGTTATTGAAGGGATCATCGTATTAATGAATAGGAAAAGAGACTAATTAACCATATTCGACTGATGTTTCTTATCTAATCAACCAAACTGGGCCAAGGGGAGATTGTACTGGAATAGTAGGTAACGGTTAGTAATGTCACAATATAGGGATGGACCAAACCACATAGTAAAAAATTTACGTCTCGCCTGGATCAAGGGGTTTGATAAGGTTAACTTACCATTCTGCATGCTACATATTACAAACGATTTTGATTATCTGGTAATACCAAGTTAGAGAATTATGGGAACACAATACCCTAGTTACTTTTCATACTTATTTCACACTTGTCTTAGTTTATCACTAATTTTCAGAGTTGTTACAACCGCCCTCCCCCTTTGGGGAGATAAGTAGGTTAATCCACCCAAATTGTATTAAATTATTTAGGTCTACTTTATTCCCTATGGATTAGCCCCTAACCTTGTTTAGGCTATATATCTTGACAATGACCGCTTTCACCTTCAAAAAGGAGGTGTAGCTTGGGTGACATCCTTATTTTGGCATCGTTGCTAAGGAATACGACTAGATAATTAATCCTTATTTCCCACATTTTATGTTTTTTGTTATTTTTGTTCTATTTTAGGGAGCAGGTGTAGCGAATGCCCAACACAAGAAGCCGAGGCATTCCCTTGGCTCTGATTGACCTAGAGATCCAAAGAAGATTGAAAAGGATGGCCTATGATAATGCAAACAACATGATGAATTCAACTCTGAATCATAACCAGAATGATAATTATAATAATAACAACCTACCTCCTCATGAAGACATTGATCCGCAGCCACAGGACTTCAACATCGAAGATTATTAGTGGAATCAATATTGGCTAAACTCTATGGCTATGGATGTGACTGGAGCCATTATGTTACCGCCACTATTGGTTGACACAAAGTTTGTAGTCTTAAGTGGTTGCTTTGTATGCTACAAAATCATGGGTTGTTTGGGGGCCTACGATCAGAAGATCTGCATAGTCATCTACACAATATTATTTATTTTTCTATATGAGTGTACTAGGAACATAGAATCTGTCTATGGATGCTGTTGGGCTTTGTTTCTTCCCATTATATTTGACAGAAAATGCAACGCAATGGATATTCATACTCTCTCAAGAATCAATCAATAGTTGGGCTAAGTTGTAGAAGGCCTTTTTGGATAGGTTCTTTCCAAGATCAAAGAAGCTCAAGCTGAAGGATCAAATCAACAACTTTGAGCAAAATCCTGGTGACTCGATCAGTACTACATTAGAGCAGTTCATAGAGTGTCAAAGAAGTGTCCCTGACCATAAAATGTTGAAAATGCCTTAGTGGGGATCTTCTATCGTGCTCTGGATGAGAATAGACAAGCAGGTTTGGATAACATAATGGGGGGCATATTTTTAGATCAACTATTTGCAAGGGTTACCGAGAAATTGAAAAAGATGGTCAAGACAAATCATGCATAGGGGCCAAGAGTTACGTCCTCTACTAAGAGCTCATGTGTTGTCCATATTAGTTCAGGGAAAGCTAAAACAAATAAGTAGACAATCCAAGAGCTTGTTGGGTTAGTACCAACATAGGGGTGATGATGATGCGGAATGGTGCAAAGTGCTTGATTATATGCACCTAAACCATTTCTACACTTCCTAATATGATGCTTACTATATTGTGTACAATGAGGACTAAGTGGTGTCATTTGTGCAAAGCGCTCCAGTCAGCGACTCTCAAGCTAGCCCAAACTCTTCCCTAGCCTTGACAGAACTTGTTGATCAAATCACCAGCCCTGCATCTATTATAGGAAACTATGCACTAATCGAGGTGGATATTAATGAAATTGGGGCCTGAAATCACCCAATGACTCCTTATAAGACCCCATAGTATGAGCCCTCTTATTCTTCTCCCTATATCTGCGGGTATCTCGAATATGAAGAGAAAGGTCCTCTGTAATCAGAGCAAAAGCCTATGTACGAGAATTATCTATACCATCCTATAAAGCGGCTATCCTTCAGTCTCTAATCAAATAATCCCACAAACCATCTACATAATGATGAACTATGGCATGGATGGTAGGTGTAACATTTGGTGCATATCTAGCCAATGAATTGAACCTAAGGCTATATTCTCATACGCTCATATCCCCCTACCTTTGACTAAAACTTTAGTCACGATGGGCGTACCAAACCTCCTTTGGAATGTACTGAGCTAGAAATACCTCTGAGAAGTAGTCTCGCTCTACTGGAGAGTCATTTGGCCCTTTGGATCTCTCCCTTTGCCCATACTAGCAGATGGCGACATCACATAGTTAAAAAGAAGCCAACTCTATAGCCTCAGTGATAGAAATATGTATCACCCTAAATACTCTATACATATAGTCTATGAAGTCCTGGGGATGCTCAGTAGGACTAGATCCTATAAATACTGGAGAGTCCAAGTGAGAAACTCTCGTACTTTCAAGCTTTGTGTTTGATCCATTCTAGCGTTTGCTCTTACCTTTAGTCATCTGTTATGAATAGAAACCATCCTCGTTAGTAGCTAAATTTCCTTCTTATCCCCTGCTCCATATTCTCTAGCGAGGATGGGGGTACTAGATCTCTTTGGGCCTCAACAGGTGCTGGTGAATGAGCTACTATGGGTACTATAGACTTACAATGTACCTCCATGAGAATTACATTCCCCTGACCCTGCAATGAATGACTGGTACCTTTTCTAGAATCCACATCTATCTCATGTTGTGCCATCTCCTAAATGTAGGCAACCCATTAAATAAAAACCACAAAGCACTATTTAGATTTCATATGTTCCTTTAACTTTGCTCTATTGCACAATCTATTAAAAGAAAGCATGGTAACCATCCCTAAATGCCTCGAAGCTTTCTAATTATAAGTGTGGTGCACAACACGCCTATAACAAAGACTCTGCTAGACATGGTATTGTGGACTCCCTAGGACATGACCTTCTCTTATACCACATTTGACATGCCCCCAAAAAATAGGAAACATGGTTGGCACTCAATACTATCATTAGCCTAGTAAGCCACTGGATATTCTAGTTAATTAAACTAGGGGCCAAAAGATCGGGTAATATAATGTCTGAAAAACAAAGTTTGGACTATTTAGGTCATAACCTAGGCATCAATAAATCATATACATCAAGATAGGCAAAACCAAAAAGATAAATTACTAACTAGCAGATAAGACTGCAATAATAGAGGTGAATGGATACGGTAAGAGAGTCGCTAACACTGCTGGGACAAGGCCTCGACTATATTTACCAAAGTGTAGAACAAAAATAAGAATCCTATGAAAGCTCCAGGTAGAGGTGGAGCTTACCAACTCACAGCTAAACTAGGCTCCTAGTGGAGGGTCGATTAGAGTCCTTACCTAAACTTGCATGTGTCACAATCTAAGCTTAGGACTTAGATGTGACATGGCGCATGGGGAACCCAAGGGGACCCCAAGAAAGCCTCTTAACATATCATCACTATCATGATCCAAACCTAGGACCTAGTCATGACTAGTGAATGGGGAACCCGAAGGAACCCCAAACAAGCCTCATAGCATATCATTACACATCCTTGATCGCGAAAACAATTGGAACATCAATAAGAGATAAATGTAAACAAGGTGAATTGGGACTAAGGGTAACCTTCCATATCATAAACATAAAGATTCAATAGAGTCAAAGCTCATAGCATAGATACATAACATGTCCAACAACACCTCTACTACATAGATAAGAGCGGGGGCCAAGACAAAGCAATTGGGCTCACCCTCATAATCATTACATAAGTCAAGAGAGAAAGCCTTAATACATAGCGAGAGATCATAAGTAACGTCCCCAGAATGGAGGACTCACCAAAAAGCTTGATAGAAGTCGTACTAGCCACGTGGAGGAGAAGGATGATCAAGTGGTACACCGGTTCCTACATGGTGACATAATATAGGCATACAGTATGCGTTAGTATGTTTGAATGTACTAAGTTTCCAGGATGCAATGCAATAAGAGGTAGGCATCATATGAAAAATGTATAATCATAAGCAATGAATAACATGCTAACAATAAGGCATGTATGAATGATGCCTGAAGTAAAATCATGCTTATATATATCATAGTATGAGTGTAAGATTTTACCAGTATAGGGCAAGCCAAGGCCTACCACCCCCTTGGATATACGCATAAGGTATGAACTCCTTTATCAGGTTGATGGAGTACAAACCCTCCATCGAGGTTGACGGAATACAAACCCCTCACCAAGGTTGACAGAGTATAAACCCCTCATCAAGGTTGATGGGTACCGTAGAGGTGGATAAAAGGTTGATGAGTACCAACCCCCAACAAGATTACCCAGGCCTACCACCTCCCAAGCTAGGCGACCAAGGTACCAACCCCTTGATAGGTTACCCAGGCGTACAACCCCCCGAGCTAGACTTGGTCATCCCCAACACTATATAGAGATAACATCATATATATATATACACACACATACTCTTTTCATCGTCATACACATACATTTCTTTTCTTCTTCATTCCATCATCATTTCATCATCATATACTCATTCAACTCATAAGATATACATTGGACCTTTAATTCCTCATGAATCCATAAATGGATGTTTTATCAAATACTTAGAGGTTGTGTAATGGTTGTGTAAAATCATACAACTCAAGAGTGAAATCATGCTAGAAAAATCAGTGTAAAGCCATCAACAAATACATGGTAACACCCTATAATAATGTACACCAAAACCCTTCATCAATTCTTACAATAGACCTTAGATTCATAGCTCAAAACATAGTAAAACAATCACATTTTCATAAACCCCAACATCGTGTGCAGTGAATTTCATAAATAATAAGACTCATGAATAAATCAACTTCAAATCATGCAATTTTGAGTAAAAAGAGCTTCGGTATAATAGGTGAAAAGAACCCATGAAATAAATGCACATACCTTAACTTTGGAGATGAACTTGGTGAAGATTGGAGATGGAGATTTGAAGATTGAGAGGAAATCCTTAGATCCGGAGAGGGTGAAAATGGCTAAGTATAGGTATTTTCACATTTGGAAACACTTAGGCCCAAGACTTAAAAGTCTTGGACCAAAGTCAAAATTGGACAGAAAAATTTCACTAGTGGGTGCCCTTGGCGCGCTGCGCCAGTGGAGCAAAAAGCTCACTGGAAATCATTTTTTGGAAAATCAAAATTGCTAATCATTTGCTTTTAAATTGGGGTTAGACCTATTTTCCACTCATAATGACCCCCTAAATAAGAATATGAAGTTTGATTTTTGATATCACGCACAGATTTTAAGATATATGGAAATTATGATTCCAGGCACTTCCAAGGCACATTTTCAGGCAAATTTGGGGTTGTTACAATTACACATCCTTGGTCGTGAAAGCAATAATATAATAATAAGAGATAGTAAATATAGATAAACGGGGCTATCCGACATCTTTTATATCATAAAGTATCAAAAGAGTCAGGAGAGTCACACATCACAGCATCATTATATAACTTGTCCAACAACACCTTTAGACATAGAACTTAGTGGGGGTCAAGACAAGCAACCGGGCTGACCTTCATAGTTAACGCATACCATAAAAAAAAGAGATTCTATACATAGCATAAGTCAAGAGATGCTGTCAAAGTTGAGGAATCACCAACTTGATTTGAGATATATCTCAGGAGCCACGTGGAGGAGGAGGATGATCATGTGGGACTCTGGTTCCTACATTGTAACATCATGTAGGCATAGAGTATGCATTCGTAAATTTGAATGTACTAAGTATGTAGGATGCAATGCAACAATAGATAGGCAACATAGTCAAAATGAATAATTAGGCAATAGATAAACATATAGCAATATGGCATGCATGAGTGATACTTGAAGTAAACATGCTTACATATAGAACATATTACATATATAGAAATAGACCATCATCATAGACCAAACAACTTAGTACTTGGAATCTAAGGTAGACCACCTCTTAGAAGCGATTGAGATAAAAACCTCTGAATTCGTTGATGGCCTACCACCCCCATCTATGGTGATTGAGGCACCAACCTCTCAATTGGTTGATGGTTTTCCACCCCCATCAGAGATGATTGAGGTACGAACCCCTCAATTTATTGATGGCTTACCACCCCCATCCGAGATGATTGAGGTATCAACCCTTTATTTAGTTGATGGCTTACCACCCCCATCTAGGTGATTAAGGCATCACCCCTCAATTGGCTATGGTCAACTCACAATACAATAGATACTTCTGTTTAGATAGTTCTTTCACTAGGTGATTAAGGCATCACCCCTCAATTGGCTATGGTCAACTCACAATACAATAGATACTTCTCATGGAATCAAACATATCATCCTTTTATCATCATAAAATCACTCAACTCATATGCCAAGCATTAGGCCTTTAATAATTTAAGATACATTAACTGGATATTTCATCAAACACTTGGTGCATGTGCAATGCTAGAGTAAAACCATGCAATTCAAGACTGAAATCATGCAAGTAAATTCAATATAAAACTACCCACTAACACTTGATAACACCCTCATGCAATATACATTAAAACCCTTCATCAAATCTCAAGATATATCTAAGATTCATATCTCAAAACATGCATAAACAGTCACACTTTTACAAAACCTAACATAGTTCATAGTCAAATTCGTAATAGAAGAACCATAAGTAAAATTAACTTAGAAACAAGTAGTTTAGGTAAAAAGGAAGCTTGGGCACCATGAAAGGACCCAATGGTTGAAACCCACATAGCTTAGCTTTGGAGAATTCTTGGTGAAGATTTGAAATGGACACTTGAAGCTTGAGTAAAATCCTTATGATCCAGATAAGTTGTGGGACTTGAAATTAGGAGTGGAATATTTGTCTAAGTGTTTGAGGGAGTATTTGGGAATGTCTTAAATGATATGAAGGTGAAATATGGCTAAATATAGATATTTTCACATATTGGAAGACTTAGGCCCAAGTTCCAAAAGCCTTGGACCAAACAAAAAAACTGCACAAAAAATCCACTTAGGAGCGCCCTTGGCGTGTCGCCCCTTGGGTGCAAAAAACTCACTGGAAATCGATATATGGAAATTATGATTCCAGGCACTTTTTGTAGTCGTTTCAATATCTCCACCTTGGGAAATTCATCCCCAAATCTCAAAGAAACACATATGAGAAGAGTAACCATGAAGAAATCATCCCCAACAAAATTCATCAATATATTTAAACACCATTTTCAAAAATCTCAACATAAGTGTTAAATCAGCATGAACTTTGTCAATATAAACATGTATGCATGCAAATGATATAGGGGCTGAAACATGAGATATGAAATCACATAGAAGACTTAGAATTAGTACCTTAGGCTTGAGTAGAATGGAAGAGACAAGGATATCCTTTTTGCAAGTCCATCCTTGGTCGTGAAAGCAATAATATAATAATAAGAGATAGTAAATATAGATAAACGTG
>DF366049.1:2774-13806 GCA_000787875.1 Solanum virginianum
ACCTTCTGTTTCTGATCTCATCGGAAATGTTTGATGTTTCTTGGGGCTTCTTTGGCGACCGTGAAGTCACCAGATGAATTGCCGAGTAAATAGATCAGATTCGGACGCGGCTATTGCTCCATAGCGATATAGACTCAACCCGCTCCTACCCACTTCGGGGTACCATAGTATGTCGCGAATAAAGGGGGACATATATACTGGACGTAACCACTTCCTTGGTTAGGGGTTGTGCCACTCTGCCATTCAATCAATACACAATTGAGGAGGCCGATCACAAACATTGGTCGTGCTTAATATACTATATATATTTTCTGAGGTTGGTTGGATACGGCGGGGTCGGCCCGAACCATGGGTTGGCGTCGCTTAGACGGAGTTCCAGGTCAGGGAAGGCTAAGACGGCGCCTCGCATATGGGAATTAAGAGGGTACTTATGCCCAAACGGTAGGGCTTGCTTCTTTAAACTCCGCCCAACCTATACAAGGTGTTGCTCACTTTCTCTGAGTCACTAGTGGCTTATGTAGTGGTCGACATTCCTACGTGCTCCTCTTTGTCCCCCTGCTCAAGAACCCAAAGGTCACCTTTGGATGTTGTCGTGACGCTTTAAATAGAGATGTCTCCTACGTTACCCATAATATGTGAAAGTAGCGACGTAATTTCATAGAGTCATTCAGTCTGAATACTACATGAAGAACATAAGCCAGATGACGAAACGGGAAGACCCAGGATGTAGAAGATCATAACATGAGTGATTCAGCAGATTTGGACTCATATGTGTGTGTGTGTGTGTATGTATATGTGTGTGTATATGTATGTGTGTGTGTGTATATATATATATGTATGTATATAAGTTAAAAAAAAAAAGGTATTTATGCTATGTTCTTTGTGTGGACATTCGAGGTGACATGTCTTTGACAATTTGTGGTCCAATTTGTTTATGTCACGTTTGATTTTTCTTGTGCCCTTTGGAGTATGAGAGGTCATTTATGAACGAAGATAAAGAAAAACATGTAGATTTTATGCATTTGATTATTTCTATATATTTTAGTATGATTTCACAAAGAAATTAGATTTTTAATTAGGGTAATTGTAGTTGTTAAAAGAAATCATATCAAATCAATGTAATTTATCATAGTTAATAAAATGAAATACATATATAGCTAATAATATAATAATTAAAAAAAGGTCATATTCAAACACAAAATTCTGAAATTTGCTTAATGTACAATGCTTTTATAGGAATCGAAGAAGAAAGAAAAAGAAGAAAAAGAAACACAATGAGTTCTATTTATTTAACAGACATAAGACGTTTGAGTCATATCTTTTTCTTTTTAATAATAATTAAATAATAAAGATATAAGAAATACATATTTATTTGTTACTTATCAAGATTCAGATTAATCCACATGGATGATTCATATCTAATTTTGTTTACCTATCAAAAAATAATTTTAAAAAATACATAAATTATCAGTAAACAGACTGATCCATGATGAGCCTAATTGTTCCCTTTCACTAGCTTCACAGAATGAACCAAAAGTTAATGAGAAAAAGAGTGTAACACATATTTTATTTTCTTTAATTAAAGCATAGCTAAATTTTTTAAATGTTGTACTCCAATGTTAAATATCAATTTATTGTATATTGAAGTTGACTAAGTCTTTATGATCAAATTTGTCAAATCATCATATGAATGAACTAATTGAACATATATGTCACCATTTTGTTGATAGAATTGACTCTTTGTCATATATTTTCCTCAAAGATTATTTTACACCTCAAATCTTTCTTATCTACTATTTGGTATGTTACATCATTAAGCTTCATTTAAATAATACACTTAGTAGCTCATTTAACTGAAATTATAATCTTATTTTTTTAAAAAAAATACATTATTTATTAAGAAGAAATTTTCATGTTTAATATATTTTTTTTAACCATACTTGGACTTTACGCTTTTTTCTAAATGAAGAATATATTTTAACACTTACTATAATACTATCAATTTTGAATAGTTATGGATATATATATTTAAAAAAAAATATTGGACTTTCAAAAGACTAAATTGAAGTTCAAACTGAATCATGATATACAAACCACTTAAGTCTTAATGAACATAAGCTAATTATATTATTTAATCGTAATATTGTATAATGGATCAATGATAATAAAGGTCAATTAATCTCATTACCAAAAATTTAATTATATACTTTGAAATTCATACTTACAAAAAAAAATTATGAAAAATAATGAAAAGTGAATAATATTTATTACATTTAATTAATGGATGATAAAGCAAGAGAAAGATTATTATATCATGATGATTAAAAAAATAAAAACTTAAAATTTTATTAAAATATCTGTTGTCTATAGTAGCTACATTATGTATTAAAAGTGAATTATATATGTATTATAAATGTATTAAAATTTAGCATATTTATTTTGATTAAAAAAACTTTACTATGTATTAAAAATAAATTGTGCATGTAATATATTATGTTACGCTTCATGGAAGTAATTTTGCATACAATTTAGATGTATTATAAATATCTTAAAATATATTTGGCTTGTTTTAGAAAAAAATATGCATTATGAATTAAAAGTAAATTATACATGCAATATGTAGATGTACTAAATTATATAGTTGTTAATAGTAAATATTTTCTAAATATGATATACTTAGGTAAGTGCCCCCACTAATAACTCTAATAAAGTCTAAATCAAATATGTAGTAATGCTAACAAAAAAAATTAATTCAAACACTAAGAATGATAATAATGTTGAATATTTTAGTTTTATCCTTGGAATTGATACTTATTTTATGTTAGCATTTTAGTACTTTTAAATTATGGTCACTTTTATCCATTTATTTATTTGTAATATTTACTTTAGATATCATATTTTGTGCTTTTTTGAAAAATACCTAAGATAGATTCATTTTGGTTGGACTAGAGAAATTTTTGAAGCACAAGTTAATCATATATTTGTGGGAATACTTTACTCCAAAAATTTGAAACCTCAAAAAATAAATCTAATAATCCAAAAAATTCAAAAATGCTCGAGGTTAAAAAATTCAAGTTTTATTAATTTGATTTAGTTTATAGATTTAGTTAACACTCCGACATAAACATTCTAATTTGGTATTTGAAAAATCTGAATCAACCCAATACGTATATATCGCTACCCAAAATTTAGGTGACCATTTAGAGAATTAACTCTCTTGAGCTATACATCAATGACTTAATGATTAGTTTTATTTAAATACATGTTTAAGGGAAGAAAATCAATGGTTATCTTTTTACTAAGAGACAAACGACCGACGAGGACCACCTTAATATACAATCGTGCATATTATATAGAAATCTTGTTATATCTAAGATCAACTTCAATTCATCGAACTAAACTTCATGCAACCATTCAAATCATGGGATATTTTTTTAATTATTTGTGGACCAACTCTTTAAATGGTTACCTTCAATTTGTTTCATGTCCTTTTGGTGGTGTGATAGGTCATTTATGGCCAACAGAAGATACATGGTTGGCATCTTATTCGTTTTGATTGGTACAATATTATTCTCTATATTTTGTTATCAAGAAAAAAGAAGAGGGTCAATTGTATGATTCATTATAAATATTATTTTAATACTATAAGAGAATAAATATTGATGCTCCTGCTATAGAACGTGTGAGAGGTTAAATTTAGAAATTGCACGGAGAGGATGATCAGACAAGATAGGACGAAACTTCATTTCATCGAGAACATGACCTTAGATAGAAAGGAGTGGAGATCACGTATTAGGGTAGAAGACCAATAGACTAGTAGGAATAGGTTGATGTATGGCCTTGTGACATAGTAGGTTAATAGGAATAGTCTTGTCTTTATATCATATGTTGTCATTATTCGTCTTATATTTGTTACTGTTAATATATTTATATACTATCATTTGCTTACATCATTAGTTGTATTCCTTCTTTTTTTTCCTTTTCTTTTTTTCATTTTGTTTTTCCATATCTAGTATCTTCTGCTTATGAGCTTGATTTTTTAGACGAGGGTTTTTCGGAAATAGCTTCTCCATCTCTATGAGGTAGTGGTAAAGTCTGCATATATTTTATCCTTCCCAGACCCCACTTGTAAAATTTCATTGGGTATATTGTTGTTGTTGTTAGAGACTTTTGTAGAGTTTTTTTTTCTTTTTTAATCTTAATTATAATTGTTTCACAATAATAATTCTACTTCTATACCGAATTTCACTCATATCCTAAAGTTGAATAGTAGTATATGACTTTAAGGAGCGTCAAAAGATAATAATTGTCTCGACCAAAATGAAATATTTTTATGCAAATAATAATAGCAATAATAAAAAAAATAAGTGCATCATATAATTCAAAGCTTCTGCAATTTATGCAAGTGTTTGAACATGATTTAGTTGAAATTTGATATATAATTGAGGTTCTACTGTAATTATTTTCCAAGAAGCTTTATTAAATTAAAAAAAAAAATAAATTGATCCTCTACTCAATTTTTTTTTAAAATATAAAAACCAGTTAATCTCCTACTCACCCATTATAAGAAAAGATTAAGCCAAAAAGGGAAGCACTAGTCTCTGTCAGTTCTCAAAAATAATTTTATTTAAAAATAAAGTAATTATTCTGAACACTTCTACAAGTGTTGGTGAATTGGAAAACTTATATGAAAAATATTTTTAAACTTATTCATATTTGATTAATTTAAATATCTTTAAAAAATCTTTTCCTAAAATACAAGGAGAATGACTTTTTTACATAAAGTAAGAAAAATATTTTCTAAAATTCTTTTTCAACCATACCATCCAAACATGATTTGAGATCCAACCTTGACTTGAGATATGACCTAATCATATATCCGATCCCCAAATCAAAATCAAATTCTCGACCCCGATCCTGATCCTGACTTGAGACTTGACTCTCGACTCCCAACCTGTAACAACCCATCTTGAGAGGAGATGTCCCACATCGGCAAAACACAGGAGATATACTGGGTATATAAAGTAATGGACTGATCTATATACTGTGAGGCGCCTTTTGGGGTGAGCCCAAAGAGACAAATCCGTGATGTGCTAGGCCCAAGAGCTAATAATAGTTTATAGTGTTGGGTCAGGTCATTACAGATGGTATCAGAGCCACTTCTGTGTCAGCCTTGTCGATGTGGGACTAGAATTCAACTGAATTTAGGCAAATCCCAATGAGGCGGGGCAAACCTCAGTATTGATTGTAGGCAAATCTCAGCGAGGAGGCTGAGTCTATAGACATGTAATTTTTGACCAAACCTAAGATTTTAATACTTTTTTATTAGCATTGTATATATATACATATAAAGAGTATATATTTTAGAGCTAAATTGATTTATTTTTTTAATTTTTTTTATCATATATTAGTAAGTTTGTTTAAAATAATTTGAAAAACTATAATATAAAAAATAGAGTCACATTTTAGTGTAAAGAAGAGAAATTTTTCTAAGTTAGATATTTTTATTTTTATCTTATTTATAATAACTTTATTTGAAAACTATAAAAATAGAGTCACATTTTAGTGTCAGTTTTGTTTTAAAGAAGAGAAATTTTCCAAAAATATATGTTTTCTTTTAATTTTGATTCTAATAAATAATCTAGTATTGTTAATATTTTCTTAATTATATCTTAAATTTAGCTAGTTAACTTTTCTATATTTTTTTTAATTTAAAGTAATATTCTAACATTTTATTCTTTCTTAACTAAACAAAAAGAAAAATAGAAAACAAGAAAACTTACCTGGAAGCTAATACACCCACGTCTGCACACATTTCCCCATTTCCTCCATTATCTCCTACTCCCATAAACACACTCCCCTTTTCTCACACTGATCACAACATTAAACATATATAACACAACATTATACACAAACAAAGACATCAGACGTCTGCCCACGAAAAAAAACACAACACATTTATACACTCACAAGAAACATTAAACATACAGACACACAACACTCCATTTTCTCACACAGCATACACAATACACTCACATTCTAGATAAACACATACAGAACACACAACACACCCGACATCAAAAGAAAAAAAAACACGACACACACACAGAACAAGGCAGCAACCAAACCAAAAAAATGACACACACGGAAACACACCCAAAAAGAATCATACGCAGCATCAAAAAAGAGAAACATAGTTTGAAGTTTGTCTTCTGGTTCGAGTTCATGGCTCTTATTGTACTCTACTCTTTGTAATTATTTTTCACAAGAGGTAATACTCATCTTCCTTATTCAATTTAATGTGATTACAATACGTTAAAGTTGTCATATTTCGTATATGTTTGACTCATTAATATTCTTCGAGACTGTAATATGAATTATGTTCAAATCTTCCATATCAACTTTTCGTTTAGATATTTTATATTGTTAAATTTTGTGCAAAATTATTATAACGATCTGTAATTTATTTCACATTTGAATAACATATAATTTGTTTCATGTTTAAGTAAATTTATTGTCTAAGTTTCTATTCTTATTTCATATTTTAATTTTTATGATAACATGTGAATGATGAATATAATTGAGGCTCTTACAAATATGTTTTTTTATGACTTCGAGAACTACTAAGGCTTGTAGCATTCGGACACAAGTTATGGTTCGTCAAACTGCACCACAAAAGGAGCAAAAGTTAGTCGTAGGTTAATTCAAGACCTTATTGAGAATTAAAAAAAGAAACAGAAAATTAGAAAAAATAATCTCAAATTTACAAGAGACGAATAAATGTCTTTGTTGTTAGACAAGCATATGTTTCATTTTCTAAAAATATAAGTTTATCAAAAAATAATATTTACTAATAATAATAATAAAAATAAAATTATTCTCCATAAAGAATGTGGTTGCACATATTTGTAAAGATGCTAAAAAAAATTTCTCTCAAGGATGCGGTGACGCACCATGACCCAAATGAGTTTAACAATTAACTTGTTATCATTCTTTTATCAAAATTAAAATTTTCTTACAAAATTAATAAAAGGTGTAGAGAAGAAGCATGCCCCCTAACGTCTAGGCAAAGAATGCAGTGACACATCTAAGTTGAGACTCATAAAATTTATAATTTTATCAAAAAATGAGCAAATTAAGGTTCATAGACACACTTTATCCCAAAAATAATTTAAGCAAGTATAGGTTGATAAATCGACCGTGCTAGAACCATGGGACTTGAGGGGTGCCTAACACCTTCCCCTCAGTCAACAGAATTCCTTACCTGGATTTCAAGTTCGCAGACCATAAATAAAGAGTCAACTTCCTTTTGATTAGGGATCTAAATAAGGTGACTTGGAACACCAAAACTCAATTCCAAGTGACAACTCTGAATAAATAAAATATAATCTCTTTTCAAAACGTCACTTTAATTGGAAAAACTCTATTTTTGCAAAAATCTCGTATGGGGAAAAAATAGGGGTGTGACAGAGTCCATAGAGGAGGTGTATGTAACAACTCATCTCGAGAGGACGTAGGGGACCCATGATAGCCTTAAACAACATAAATAAGGTTGAAAATTTTAGGTCCTTACAGTGTATGTAACAACTCATCTTGAGAGGAGATGTCCCACATCGGCAAAACACAGGAGAGATGCTGGGTATATAAAGTAATGGACTGGTCTATATACTGTAAGACGCCTTTTGGGGTGAGTCCAAAGGGATAAATCCGTGATGGGCTAGGCCCAAGAGTGGACAGAGTTTCACAGTGTTAGGCCAGGTCATTATAGATGGTATCAGAGTCTTTTGGGGTGAGCCCAAAGGGACAAATCCGTGATGGGCTAGGCCCAAGAACGGATAATACTTTACAGTGTTGGGCCAGGTCGTTACACAACCCAATTCAGGACCTGGCTCCCAATCATATTATATATTCATATTTTAGTATTTTTCGAGTTCTAGTATTATAATATTTTTGCAGTTATATCTAAATGCTCTTGGGATAATATTTTTGAAATACACTTATTCAAAAGAAATAAAATACATATTTTTTAATTTCTCTTTTGGTAATAAAACAATTCAAATCTAATATTACAAAAAATGGAAAATCCAATACAAATGTATCACTTAAGTACTTGATTTTGAAATACAATAAATATATACTCATTATTGAGTATTTAGTAAAATCTATTCTAATATTAAGAGAAAACTATTTATGAGCATATAATAAAGGTGGGATTTCATATTCTTGAAATGTTAAAAGACTTGACTGTTGGAGGATATGTGAATTGGTTTGTTTTATCTAGACTTGGTGAATTTTCCAGTTTTCAGCCTTTTTCCTCTTTGCTGGAGAGGGTCGGGGAAGCTTACTTTATTGAATGTCTGGCTTTTAAATTGGCATTGATTTTAGTTTATTTCATTTATATTGCTCCAGACTGGTCTACTTATAATAAAATGCCGGATAGTTTACTCCTTGTGTTTCTCCTTTAGTCACGGACTTTTTGATGCTGCTGTTGCATTATTTCCTACGTTCCATCATTAGTTTCAAATTTTGTGACGTGAATATTTTTTTAAGCAAAAGATAGCCTTCTGCCATTGTTAAGGTATAGGCTGTTTTGAATGAAGTCTCAATATTTTTAGAGATCAAGTATAAAAAATACACCTAAACTATTCCATTTTTTTGGGTTTCATACCTAAACGAGTGGGAGTGTGATTTTCATAACTGAACTATCACTTATTAGTTTGAGAAACACGACTCAGTGGTGTATGTAACACACTCTCTCTTTTATTGGAGAAAACCTTGCCACATGGAGATAAAAGCTTGAGATAAATTTTAAAAAAAATCATTTTCTAAAAATAATTTAGAAAATAAAAGCGGAAGATTAGGTGGGTACGTAGAATTATTTTTTCTAAAAAATTAAAATAATATCTAAATTATTATTTTAAGATTGAGATGAAGTAAGATTTTTTTTAAAAAAAATTACAATTTTTTTTAAAAAAATATTGGTTTGTTCGAGGGAGTATTGTAATGACCCTGAAGGTTATTTTTGGTATTTTCAGCAAAATTACTATTTTTCCTCTTCTTAAAAGTTGCCTTGAGTCATTATTGACTAATGCTAAAAGTCAAATTTCAAAAGTATGGTGATAAGCTTGAGTTTTGCAAATGAAAGAGTTTTTAAAGGCTTAAGTTGGAAACTTTGAGTTCTCTGGCCGTTTTGAGTTTCAATTGTCGGATTGTGATTTTGTTGATTCCATCAGGTCCGGAATGTCGAATCTGGTCCAGGAAAACTTGTAGAACTTAATTTGAAGTTAAAATGAAGATGCCATCAGGTCCGGAATGTCGAATCTGGTCCAGGAAAACTTGTAGAACTTAATTTGAAGTTAAAATGAAGATGTTAGGTCAGAAGTTGCATTTTAGTTGTTACCAGAGCCAAAGTTTGACTTTGGTCAACATTTGGGGTTCGGAAGCTCGGATTGTAATTTTGAAAATTGCAGTAGTTCCAGATAGTCAAACTAACGCTAGAAATGATTTCGCTGCAATTTTTAGAGAGAAGCTTGATTTGGAATTCTAAAAATTTTTGCAGTTTCGTATGGGCAAATAACGTTAGAAATTGTTTCGTTGTAATTTTTGGAGCTTTTAAGAATATTTTGAGTTTTTGGAATTCGAAACTAGTTTAAATGAGGCTTTCTCAGGTTTTGGGTCAAGGGGGCCTCAATTGCAAATTCTGATATTTCTATTGGATCTGGAACGTCGATTTTGGTCTAGGAGGATCTTTCGTTCAGTTCCCGGAGCTTTCGTGTGTTTTTGACATATCGGTAGATTTCAATATTGGGAAATGGGACCCACATTAGCATAAAACGATCTCCATTAGAAATTTTGACTACACCATTGAGTCCGAAATACTATTTTCGATAAGATTTCATATATGAATTATATTTTTCAAATTTGGATGAGGTCGGAGCATCGAATTTAAGTTCGACAGGTTGCTGAAAATGCTGAAACGGGCGGATGATGTAGCCCAGTTAGGTTCTGCCATGTGGCAGACCGTTTCCCAACCCTAAAAGCTGCTTATTTATGCATAAGTTTACAAAATTTTGCCTCAAACTTCAACCAACGATTTCTCTCTCAATTTTGATCGGATTTGAGCGATTCAAAAGGCTAAATTATATAATTTTCCGAGAAGAACAACATGGGAGTTTCTGATACTGATTTTGGTGCATCGTTTGAGGTAAAATTTGTGATCTTTCTGCTACGTTTTTAATATATTTTGAAAACTTTAACATGCGATTTCTTCCTAGTATTAGCTCCATTTTTTAAATGATTTTGCAACGTTGAGTTCCTTATCACTTGGGAAATATTTGATGGTATTGAGATTGAGGATATTGCAACATTTATGGTATTGAGCTACCCATTCTTGATTTGAGATATATTGTTGAGTTTGTATTGAGACTATGGTGTTATGAATTGTATTAAGGTTTGTCATCTCCTCATTATTGTATGAACATATACCCATTTGCATTGACCTTGTGACAAGTGTTATGTGAACATGAAAAAGGAGAAGAATTAAAGGAGATGTACTATTTCGAGGGACATGTCGCACGCTGCGATGGATACTATTTTGAGGGACGTGTCGCACACCGCGACAGATACTATATTTTGAGGGTCGTGTCGCACGCCGCGATGGATACTATTTCGAGAGACATGTCACACGCCGTGACGAATACTATATTTCGAGGGTCGTGTCACACGCCGCGATGGATACTATAATTTGAGGGTCATGTCGCACGCCGCGATGGATACTATAATTTGAGGGTCATGTCGCACGCCGCGACAGATACATGGTCCATGTGTGGCCCCATGGGTTCTGACTGAGGCATATTTATGATCAGCCAGGCCACGACGGATAGTATGATTTGAGGGTCGTGTCAAATAATAGTGATGCATGGACTAAGAGTCCCCCGTGGGTCCCGAACTGTGAGGCATCAGGTGTGTATCACTAGGACAGACATGCATCACTATTATTTAACATTGCATAGCATCATTTGCATCTCACTGT
>DF366048.1:0-23722 GCA_000787875.1 Solanum virginianum
GAGTTCAACTGGTGGGGGTGGTTTGTTAGATCCCCAAGTTCGGACTTAGACGCATGCGGGCAAGGGCAGTGTCAAGGGCTTGTACATTGCCCCTTGACATGAACCTACGATGGTGTCGGAAGCAATGTGCGGGGTTGCATGCCTATGGCATGGTGTGCAGCTAAGTCAAGTGCTTGGGTGTTGATAAAGCAGCTTGACAAATGCGTGCAGGCGCGGACAGGCGCATGGCACCAAGTGGGCATGCGTGCAGGCGCGGACAGGCGCATGGCACCAAGTGGGCATGCGTGCAGGCACGGACAGGCGCATGGCACCAAGTGGGTATGCGTGCAGGCAGTAGGTTGGCGCCAGTAAACATGGGCATGGACATGGGCTGGCTGGGGCCAAGGCAGATGGATAGGTAAAGGGTTGGCACGGTGTTGGCATGGCATTGGCATGAAGATGGGTGAAAAATATTCTAAGTGTTGGGCGGAGCTATGAGGCGAGAATCAGGCTAAGGCACGCGCGAGGCATATGAGCAAGACAGGTGCGCGGCACATGTGCGAGGCATGCGCGAGGCACATGAGCGAGACAGGTGCGCGGCACATGAGCGAGGCATGCGCGCGGCTGAGGACGGACAATGTTGTTAATACTTACTTCAAAACGCAACGAAAACTGAGTCCAAAACAGGCCCATTGGCAAGAAACGGCACATGCGTCGGTTACACAGTGTGCGCGGCGTGTGTGACGATGATCGCCAGTTTCTGAAGGCTTTGCCGACATGGGCGAAATGTTAGCTTAGGATATATATCCCATGATCCCAATGTAACTGCTGGCACATGCCATGCACGCCCCTCCCCTTGAACTGCTTGTAACTGCCCCTGGCAGGTTTTGTAGAGTAGGCAGAATTTGGCTAAGGCATTAGGGAGTGAGGTCTGGCATAATTCAGTCTTGAGGAGTAAGCCTCTAAATTTGTATTCCTTTTGTATATCTGCGAGATAATAAAAAGGTTTCAAAAACTCAAATTGACAAACCATAACTTGAGAACTCAGTTCACATAGCACATGTACTGCAACTAGTAACTAACTTATTTATAAAGACTAGGTGAACTAAAAAATGCTCTCAGGCACGTCCCTCGAGATACCTCTCTCCCCTCCCTCTTAGGAAGGCAGAACACCTTTCCCGGTAGCTCTTGAGCCGGAAAAACCTTTATTCCTTCCTTCTCCTGTTACACTCCAGCAACCAGCCAAATGGATAGCAAATTGTATTTTCGGGCAGGGGATAAATCATATGACATTGTTGAGAGCTACTCTTCCTCAGAATTCTGGTATGACTGGATAGAAAGGGGTAGGTCATCAGTAAGAACCATGACCGTAAGCACGAAAGTTCTACTATGGATTTGTCATTTAATGCGTTTGGCGTCCAAAACCGGTGGTAACAGAGTCAATAGATGGAAAATGAAAGATCACCCTTTCAACTACTTCTGTTCTCAGAAATTTAATAGGGCAGGGAGATTCATTAGCATCATAGCAGTCCAAGGTCAACGAAGATCCATCATTATCATTCCAGAGACTGTATTTAATGAGGGTTAGGAGATGCTGGCACAAAAAATTGAAACATTCATTAATAGGAGGGGTCCTCCAAAACAAAAGGAAATTTTACACCAACCAAAGAGAAGCTCAACCTTTGCAGAAACTATTACAAGACACAGATGGCAGACACATAATAGGAATCTGACAATCTCGAACAGCGATAACAGATGCATCAAGATTGTTGGTTAAACAGCAAAAACAGATGCATCGAGATTTTTGGTTTTCCTGGTCTCTCGGAGAACGACATACTGAATAGATGTCTAGTGGGCTGCTTCTCTGGTGATTGCTACATTGTCCCCACCATAGCAGAAGTGAGAAGATGGGTGTCAAGCAAATGGGGTAACACAGTTGATGTCTTCAACATGAATGGGTTTCAATTTATTTTCGAATTCCCTACTCCACCTTTAGCAGAGCAAGTCATGCTTGGCCAGTGGAGTATGCAGCAAGCTACGCTAGACCTTTCATGGTGGACCTCGACTTCTGGGTGTATAGATGAGAGGGTCAGTCTTGAGTGGTCTTGGGCAAGGATTCTTGGGCTTCCTCTCAGCCTCTGGACCCCTTATGTTATGAAAGAAGTTGGAGATTATTGTGGCAGATGGACCGAGACAGAGGAGGAGTCAACTCTCAAAAACCACTTAAGATAGGCAAGAATCAAGGTCAAAGGCTCACCAGAGTCGATCCCTAGAACAGTGGAGATTCAGCACGAAGGGTATCACTATACTCTTCCTCATTGGGCTGAAACTCCGGCAAGGGACCGGAAACGCTCATCGGGAAATAATGCTGTAGAAGCAGGGACATCTAGATCTGTTGCAGAGCCTAGGGCTAGGGATGTACAATTCTAGGGAAGAGATGCATGTTTGAATTTCAAAAACCTCTCATGTGGAGAAAAGACAGCAGGCACGTGCAAGCTTAATGAGGTCCAATTAGGTCAGACAACAACCACTGTTGGGCCTTCATTAAGCCCAATTATTAAGGCTCCAAACAGCCCATCAATAAGGACGGAAAAACCCAACCTTGAGAATATAGAGCCAATTATTATGTTCAAGTCAGCGAGCTCTTTGGAACCTTCGGCTGAATTTTTCGATCCCATGCAATTGGAAGTTTCTTCTCCCTCTTTCTCTTTTCATTCTCTGGTTCCTGAAACCTATGCAGCACAAAATCAAGTTTCAGACTCTCAATCCTCTCAAGAGACGGAAGTACTCGAACCCAATAATATTGAAGAGATCTCTCATGGGGCCGAAGGAGATTTACAAATGGTGTTTTATGGGGAACCATCACCTTGCAATCTTGAAGAAATTTCTCCTAATGAACTTCTCATTGAAAAGGCCGAATCAGAAGCTTCACTGTGGGTGCACATGAATATCATCAAACTTAGCAAACAATTTGGAGTTGACTTTGAAGGATGCGAAGAGAAGGCTCTGTCTCTTTTAATGAGGATTGACAACAGACGACAAAAGTAGAGAGATTGCTCGGCGGGCACAGCACCTGAACTCAAGTTAAAGGGTCAGAAACAATTGAAAGGTTTGATCTCAGGCATTAAGTACAAGGATGGGCAACCAAGAAGCAGGGGGAGGGACAATCTAAAAGTAGATTAATGAAGATAAACACTCTATCATGGAATGTGAGGGGATTGAATGATGGGGAAAAAGAGGATTAATTAAAACTTTACTTAATGAATGGAGATGTGATGTGGTGGTTTTACAGGAACCAAAAATAGAAGGAAATATTACCAACATAGCCAGGCACGTATAGCGCAACAGATGGGTGGATTTTGTCAATCTCGAGGCACTTGGCAATAGTGGCGATATTCTCATTATGTGGGACAAAAGGGTGCTGGAAGGTGAATGGTGGAATCTGGTAGCCAAAGTATAACTTGTAAGCTCACAGACTCTAGACAAGATTTCACTTGGTTCATCACAGGTGTGTATGTATCTAACAACAGAAGGGAGAGGTTGGATTTATAGTGGGAGTTAGCAGCTTCAAGGGGCTTGTTTAATGGACCATGGGTGATCTGCGGTGATTTTAACACCACCATATTTTCTAATGAAAGAAGCAACAATCACAATCTCACGAGAGCTATAAGAGAATTTTCTGACTCAATCAATGAACTAGAGCTAGTAGATCCTCCTCTTTCTAGGGGTTCTTTCACTTGGAATAAGGGGAACAACCAAGGTGTTGCTTCAAGAATTGATAGGTTTCTTTTCTCAAATGAATGGGATGAAAAATTTAGTAAGATCAAGCAATTTTTGCTGCCTGAAATTGCATCAGACCACTGTCCTATCCAGCTTGCATATGGGAATTGAGAACAAAGGAAATCCTATTTCAAGTTTGCTAATTGGTGGTTGGAGGTAGAGGGGTTCAAAGAATTAGTCAAATCCCGGTGGCTCTCTTTTGCTATCCAAGGCCATCCAGATTTTGTTTTAGCTTCAAAGCTGAAATTGTTGAAAGCTAAACTAAATGATTGGAACGCGGAGAATTTCGAAAATCTGGCAAGGAGAAAATCAGAGTTGCTTGCCAACTGACAAATTTGATGTTTTGCAGGAATAAAGAAACCTTACTGATAATGAATTGGTTCACAAAGCTAACTTATCAATGGACTTTGAGGAAATTTCCAAGCATGAGGAATCATATTGGAGGCAAAAATCAAGAATTTCATGGCTAAAGAAGGGAGACAAGAATACTAAGTTCTTTCATCGGATGGCAAATGCTCGCAGGAGAATAAACACTACAGACAAATTGGAGATCGTCGGGGTGGAAGTCAGTGATTCAGAGGCTATCAAAGAAGAAATCATCACTTTCTACAAACAACTCTACTGTGAATCTAAATCATGGAGACCCAACTTCATTATTCAGAATCAGCTCACAATCACAAAAGAGGAAAAATTATGGTTGGAGAGGTCGTTCGAAGAGCAGGAGGTGTTACACAATATCAGATTATGTGCAGAAGACAAAGCCCCCGATCCCGATGGTTACTCAATGGGATTCATCCGTGCATGCTGGGATTTTTTGAAGGTGGATATTCTTCGGACTATGGAAAATTTTCACTCACATGCTTTTTTTGAGAAGAGTCTTAATGCTACATATGTGGCTCTTATTCCCAAAAAAAATGGGGCCAAAGAACTAAGAGATTATAGACCAATCAGTCTGATCAGTTATATTTACAAGATTATCTCCAAGACTCTAGCTGAAAGAATTAAAAGGGTGATCGAGAAGATAGTTAGCAAAAATCAGATGGCCTTAATTAAGGGTAGACAAATTACAGATGCTTCCTTTATTGCACACGAATGTGTTGATGCAAGGATGAAGGACAAGAAACCTGGAGTCCTTTGTAAACTACACATTGAAAAGGCGTTTGATCATGTCAACCGGAAGTATTTGATCAATATTACGAGGGTCATGGGTTTTGGGGACAAATGGCTTAAATAGATTTACTATTGCATCAGTACAGTTCTCTGTTCTCATCAACGGATCCCCTGAAGGATTTGTTCAATTCGAAAGGGGATTAAGGCAAGGAGACCCCCTTTCTCCTTTTCTTTTCATCATAGCCATGAAGGGGCTTAGTAGTATGTTGAGAATCTCGACAGCTAACGGTGATTTAAGAGGGTTCACTGTTCAAAACAGAGAAAATTACTTAGAGATCTCACATCTCCTATATGCAGATGATGCTTTGATACTTTGAGATGCAGAGCCTTCCCAACTAATGCATTTGAGGTTGATTCTAACCATTTTTGAAGGCATCTCCGATCTATATGTCAATTAGAGAATGAGTCAAACGTTTCCTGTCAACGAAGCCCCAAATTGTCCAATTCTTGCAGGTATCCTTGGCTGCGACGTGTGCGCTCTGCCTACTAAATATTTGGGTCTTTCTTTGGGCTCAAAAAACAAAGTTGCTGATATTTGGGAAGGGTTACTTGATAGATGTGAAAGAAGGCTTGCAAGATGGAAAGCACAATACCTCTCTTTAGGAGGAAGAGTCGTTTTTGTCAACAGTGTCTTGGACTCCCTTCCCACCTATGTAATGTCTCTATTTCCTATCCCTGACAAAGTGAGAAAAATCATAGATAAGTTGAGGAGAAACTTTATTTGGGAAGGGAACGGAGATAGCAAACGCTTACATTTGGTCAAGTGGAAGGTTCTCATTTCTAGTAAGAAGGTAGGAGGACTTGGAATCAAAAACCTCAAATTACAAAATATGAGTCTTTTACTGAAGTGGCTTTGGAGATATAACACTGAAGAGCAAGCATTATGGAGACAGGTTATACAGTGCAGGCATGAACAAATGGGTCACTGGACTACCAAACCAGTGACATTACCCAAAACTTTTTAGGAGACAGGTTATACAGTGCAGGCATGAACAAATGGGTCACTGGACTACTAAACCAGTGACATCAGCTTACGGAGTTGGTAACTGGAAATCCATCAAGAATCTACGGGAGGTGTTTATAGCAAACACAGGGATCAGGGTGGGCAACGGGAGGAAAATTTCTTTTTGGAGGGATGACTGGTTAGGGATTGGGCATCTCATCTCAGCTCCAGATGCTTCTTATGTCAACCGGAAGCTGAAACCAATGGACATCTTTTTTTGCACTGTTCTATTACCAGACAACTTTGGCAACTTTTTGCAGCTTTGGCTCATATTGTTTGGGTGATGCCTCAGAGTACGCTGGACCTAATATGCAGTTGGAACACCTATACCAAACCTGTTTTAAGGTGCTGATGAATATAACACGTTACCAATTTCAAAAAAAAAACATGTACTGCCTAGATTTCCTGGAAGTTCGGTTGAACAGAAAACTCAAAGACTACAATTAGAACATAAACAGAAAAGATTTTCCCAGTTATCAGACTTCTGTGATGCAAAGAACATTATTTTAATTAATATTGTCAGGTTTTGACACATATATAGGGTTAGAGGAGGCAGATAGTGAAGCACCTTAAATTGTGATCGTGATTCCGCTTCTAATTTGTTATAGAAAGCTCGTTCCTCAGCAGAAAAAGCAACCTTCTTCAACTGTATAGTTTTGGGTGGTAAGTTTATAATTGGCTCACCATCAATCACAGTACCTAAATCAGTAAACATTCAGAAGCTACACAAAAATATCTGTTGAAGATCTAACTAGGAAGTAACTTAATGGACTTATAATGAATACATGAGAGTGAATTAGGTTATAGAAAAATCGAAAGATTATATATTCAACAAAAGAATATAAACCCCATTCAGACACACATGCAGGCACCACATAGATGCATGGATACAGTAGAATAAAATGTGATCGTGTAAAAATGAATATAGAAATAAAAATGAATATATAAAGCTGCTACTGAATCAAGCACACTCAATGATCCATAGAGAAAAACTTCAGTATGGAGACTATTTTGTAAAAAAAAAAAAAAACAAGTTGCTGTTGCAACCAGTGTCAAAAGGAAATGAAAAAGGGATGGTAAATTACTTTTGAAAATCCAGGCAGTATCAAGACCCAAAAGGCTTAAACCCCACGATATTCTCATTTAGCAATTCCTTTTATAAAAATGCAATACACAAAGATGATAACAAGGAAAAGTCAATGATTACCTTTTGTTCGCCGCAACATTATGGCCCTCAAAATTGCTTGAAGCTTCTTATACCCATTAATTGAGTTTATCGCAATCGGAAACTTAATTTGGCTGCAAAATGATTTATATTCAGCATAGGGATCATATCTCAGAAATCTGAAGTAGCTGAAAAGTTCATCAATGGCGTTCTGTATCGGTGTTCCAGATAAGCACCACCTGCGTTTTGCTCTAAGGCTGCAGCATGCTCTAGCTACTTGTGTTCTATGATTCTTAATTGTCTGGGCTTCATCTAAAATCACCCTAAACCAACTGACTTTGGCAAGAGTACCACAATTAGGATCAAAGTCATCTGCATCAAATCCTTTTCTGCCCTTTTTTCCCCTCTTACTAAGAGATGGCTTTTTCCGCTTCTTATTTGAAGAGAAGTCAGAAGATATTCCGAATCTCTCTCCATTTTTTTGGTCATCGTCATCCTCTTCAACTAAAGCTTGTTTAGGAACTTCATTTGTCACAATGGCATAACTTGTCAGGACCACATCATATTTTCCATTTTTTTGGTCATCGTCATCCTCTTCAACTAAAGCTTGTTTAGGAACTTCATTTGTCACAATGGCATAAGTTGTCAGGACCACATCATATTTTGCCAGTTCTGCCGGTTTCCTAGTCCTACTACCTCCATGATAGATTAAAATAGATAGATGTGCCTCATCTGTTACTTTCTCATCCAATTCTCGAGCCCATTGTCGAAGAACACTTGCTGGACACACTACCAATGTACCAGCTGCTGGTCTCCTACGTCTAAACCCCTTTATAGAAGTTCTTGCATCTGGAATCACCTCAACACCATCTATTTCTCCACACTGGTTTGTTTCCTGAGAAGCAGGAACAACATTTTCATCATCATCATCCAAATTCAAGGCTTCAGCTTTAATAGCATCCAGATCTTTTGCTTTAGACTTATCCTGAGCTGACCTCTGCATCTGTATGAGGGCAATCATTGAAATAGTCTTACCAAGACCCTGCAATGTAACAGAATAAATATTAAACATGATGCATACTAGCATAAGTCCAAGAATAAACTAAGCAGAACAAGGTCAGCGGCATTATATTTGACCTGATCATCAGCCAGAATACCACCCGAACAATGCACACTACCAGTTTCTTTTTGAAGCATCCATGCCAAAGCAATTCTCTTAATGAGGAAAGTAGTAGTTAGAACACATACTATGACAACAAAATAAAAGGATATTTTAAAGTAGCACAAGTAGACCTGGTGTCTTAGGAGAGAAACTGACAAAAGACCTTCTGGCAGACTAGCTTCTACCTTGGGTTGGTTCAAATCCTGCCAGAAAAGAGCACAGTATGCTAAACTATAAGCTGAATGAAAATACAAGAGATGCAGCCTCTGGAGACTCATAGTGCAACAACAATGACTATGCCTTAGTCCCAAACAATCATCGTAGGCGCCAGTGGCGAATTTACACATGAAAAAGGTTATGCGAACCCATGATCATCCAACTAAACTCGATATATATTATCTGTATAATTCTTAAAATATATATATCATTTATATATTTCAAAAATATATCTATATTGAGTGGTGCATTAATTGAAATCTGGTCTTAACTCTTTCAGGACAAGGGATTGGATCCTACTTACGGCCATTTGTTTCTTTCCTATAGTTTTTCTTCTAAAGCAGCGTTCCTTCTAAAGTTGCACCCTTCATTTCAAAAGAAAATCCAATGCAGAAAAGCAACCAAAACACAAATAACGCCATTCTTTCATTTCTGTATGCTAAAGCAAAAGCTCTTGTTCTTTAGCTAATAGCAAAGAAGTTGGAACAATTTTTCTCCATCCCCATATCTATTCTCTAATCCCAATATATCCCAAAACAGAAAACTCCAAGCTAATAAGTCTCACCTATTTATTGCTCTAAACCTTAATCACTAAATCACCATCACAAGGGACAAATCAACATCTCAGTCTTATCTTACAAACCAACGGTGCATCCGGTGCCTAGAAATTCTGGATTCGACTCCGAGAGGCACCTAAGTTGCTTGGACTCTTCACTTTTGGTGTCGCACCTAAGTCGACACGACATGGGTGTGGGTGTGGGATATGTGTCCAATTTGATCAACCGGTTTTGGGTACTTTGACCAAAATCGATGGGGAAAGTTCGAGCGGTTTTAAAAAATTTTGTAATCAATACAAAAGCTAAGGTGAAATTGAAGAAAATGGAATACCTTTTATATAAAAATTTCTTTTTCACACCTTTTTCTTTAATCTCCTTCCAGAATTTTCTTCAAGTGCTCCACATAATATCTCATAATTTAGGTTTTATCACTCTATTTTTACATATTTTGATTATTTTTAGGCGAATCCCCACATTCGTATATCATACATGGATCCATATCCCCGAATCTTAAATATTAGATCATGAAGGATCCGACCTCTAAATCCGCACCCGTATTGAACACCTGAGCCCGAGTCCGAGCAACTTAGATAGGCACTATATAAGCTCAACTCATATCATCATGAAGTGAAAAAATAAGATACATACATACATGCTATTATATATATACTAGATGGTAGGTACCTGTGCCAACATGGGCCCAATGACAACCAAAAATAAGCTCATTTGTCTTTGTATTCTATAGAATAACAAGTACAGATACATAAAATGCCTGACATTTATTTACTATTATAAGAATGAATTATTTGCAAGAAACTTGACATCACATTAAGGAAACAAGAACAACACATAAATATAAATGTAATCAATGTGTAAGTAACTTAAAGTTCATGTCGTTGCCTATCATTTGTCTGTTATCCTTGGATAATCCATAGGACAATGGACACAACAATCAAGTTTACATTATAGTACTCAACTTGTTAAAATAAGAATATAGAATGTGAAACCAATCAACATTTTTTTTTTGAAACTGGTAATTTGTATTCCTTAGCATTAAGGGCTATGCTAGCTACCTCAAAAAATAGTAACAGAGAAGGAAAAAAAAAAGCAATACTTACAACGAACCTGGATTTCCTCTTCCATATTTTGTTCTTTACACCAAAAACCTATGGAAGTAATTACTTTCCATTTAATCTTCTGTAAGAGAGCATTCTTTTCCTTTAAAAATCCTCTGATTCGTTTCCTTCCAAATACTCCACCAGATACAAGAAGGTATCATACTCCACCACTTCTTTTGACTCTTGTTGCCTCCGCTTCTAAATCAACATTCAACAAGTCCGATGTGTGTTCTAGCGTACACCACTTTTGGCTAGCTAAATTGAAGAATAAAGCCCATACTTGCAAAAGTAAGTGTTTGTTCATTTCCTGTGCCTCTTTACATAGTAAGCATCTAGAGGCTATGTTGATGCCCCTTTTCTGTAATGCTTCATGACTCAAACATGCTCTCCTAGCTACCAACCAGACAAAACACTTCACTTTAGAGGGAGCCACACTCTTCCAAACAACACTCCATGGCCCTGACATATTTCCTCCGGCTATGGATAGACCCCACTTATACAATCTATTGACGAAGAACCTTCCATCTGGTTGTTGTCCCAATGATTGTCTGTTTCCAAATTAGTGCCCGGAATGCGTTCTATCATATTCAATAGTTCAATTACCACTTCTATCTCCCAAGCATTTAACAACCTTCTAAGTACTAAATTCCACCCTTGTTGAGACCACAACCCATTGATTTTGCTATTTGCTATTCAGATGCACACTGATAGAATAAAGTTCAGCAAACTTTGAAGAGATCCTTGACCAGTCCATTCTTCTTTCCAAAATAAAACCTTATCCCTCCTCCCAACTTTAACTTTCATATTAACTTGTAGAGCCGGCCAAAAGCTTGTGATAGTCCTCCAACTCCATAAGTGGTTGTTACTTCACCTGAACACCACTGCCCTTCTCGGTTGAATTTGTGTTGTATCGCCTCTCTCCACAGTGCATGCTGCTCCTCTTGATTGTACCTCCACATCCACTTGCTTAGTAGGCTTTTATTCTGTAACTTGAGCTTCCTTACTCCCAAACCCCATAATTCCTCCCTTGTTGAACTTCTGCGTATTTACTAAATTGAAACTTTTCTCAATTTTATTTCCTTGTCGAGGGAACTTCCTTCTCAAAGCATCTAAAATTTTAATCAGCTCACCAAGCATAGAGAAAAGGAATATCAAATAAGTTGGTAGAGAATCTAGTACAAAGTTTATCAAAGTGACTCATACCTCCCACTGAAAGGAATTAAGACTTCCAAAGTGCCAACTTCCTTACAGTTTTCTCAATAATTCCATCCCAAATAGTAATTGCTTAATGTTTTGCCCACAATGGAATGCCTAGATAGACTGTTGGTAGCTTTTCCACCTTGGACCTCAAGCTGTTAGTGTTTGTATTTGTTGAACTTCTTTTATGGGAAAGATACTCCTTTTTCTCGGGTTAACCTCGAGTCTAGAACAAGCCTCAAAACTACTAGAAACACCCTTAAATAACACAATTGTTCCTGGTTTGCTTCACAGAACACTATTGCATCATCAGCATATAGTAAATGTGTCAACTCCATATTCTCATTTGCCCCTGTTTCTTATATTGCAGCCTCTGATCCAATTATTTTGCGAAGCTTTCCTCATTAAACTGTCTAAACCCTCCATACCTATAATAAAAAGGAATGGAGATAAGAGGATCCCCCTGTCTAAGTCCTCTTTCTGTTGGGAAAAACCAGGTGGTTCTCCATTAACAAGGATGGAGAACCTGGTGGTTTTAATACAAAACTCTATCTAGCCAAGACATCCATTTCCAAACCCCATCTGTCTAAGAGTGTTCATCAGGAACTTCCAATTTAAATGGTCATTAGCTTTCTAAATATCCAACTTGCATATAAACACCGACACATCGCCTCTAATTATAGTGTCAATACATTCACCAGCAACCAAAGCAGCATCCATTATCTGTCTACCTTTAATGAAGGCCATCTGATGCTTCTTCACTAGCTTACTTATCACCTCCTCAATCTCTCCACTAGAACCTTGGCTATGATTTTGTACACCCCTGTGATCAAACTGATTGGTCTAAAATCTCTCAAATCATTTGCCCCACCTTCTTTGGAATCAAAGCTACAAAAGTAGTGTTAAAACTTCTTTCAAATTTCTTATGAGTTTGGAAGTTGTGGAAGGTCAACATTAAGTCCTCCTTCACAGTGTCCCAGATAGTTCGAAAAAAAACCATTGTGTAACCATCTGGGCCAGGTGCCTTGTCTACTGCACACATTTTGATCCCTGCTAACCAGTGTTATTAAAAGCGACAAAAAGCGCTCTTTAAGCGCGCTTTGAAGTGAGGCGACAGGTCTGCGCTTTTTCTAGTCGAAGCGTGAAGCGATGAAAAAAGCATGTGTTTCAATGGTTGAAGCGCTGAAGCAAGCTTCTGCTGAAGTGATGCTTTAACTGTTTAGGGTTTTATTTTTTAATTTTTTTTATTTTTAATAGTTTTAAAATTAACTTTTCCTGCACTAAGTCACAACTAAGAGTATAGTAGTATACGGCTACTGCAACTGCGACTCCAGAGCTTTTCTTCTTCGGCGAGCTTCTCCTTTGGCGACTTCAGTGTTCAGTCAGGTAAGTTCAACTCTTCTGCAGTTCTGGTAGGTGCTCTGTTTCTGTGATTGTGATCTTCTTCTTCTTCTTCAGTTTATTCTTCTGCAGTTCTGCAGTTCTGGTAGGGTTTTCTGTGATCAGTTCTTTTCAGTTGTAACTTGTAACAGAAGTTCTTTTTATATTTGATGGTGCTCTGTTTTCTGTGATCAGTTCTTTTAGTGTGTAATTTTTTTGTTCAGTGATGTCACTGCTGTTGTTCTCATTTGTGCTTGTAGTAAATTGTATTCTCTTATCCAATGGCACAAAAAAGGGATCCAGCTTGGGCTTATGGAATTGCAATGGGGAGTAACACAAAAATCAAATGTATTTTTTGTGATATGACATACAATGGCGGAATATTTCGTCACAAAAAGCATCTTGTTGGTGGACAAGAGATGTAAGAGTATGTCCAAAGGTCCTCGATAATATGAAGGAAGAAATCAAAGCCTACTTAACAAAAAAATGAGTTTAAAACTCAAATGAACTATGAAGCATCCATCATTAATCTTGTTGATGATGATGACATGGATGATGAAGCTGAAGTGAATATGCCAATGGGGCCTCCCTCAAAATTTCAAAAGGACTCTTCAACTAGTAGAAGTGGGTCATCCATCGCTCATTTCTATTTTGTTTACCGAATCACATGAAATTTTACCCAACTCCATATCTGAAATGTATGAAATACGTATGAACGGAGGAAGAAAGAGAATTTTCTACTTAAATTGTATTGAATTGGAATTTCCAACAGATACAAATGGAAATAAATTGATAAAACATCTCAATCTCTATTTCTCACAAAAACCAAATGAAAAGAGGAAAGGTGGACCTATTGATTTAGAATCTTCTAGGAAGATTTAAGGGATCGTGTTGTATCCGCTTTTGCTAGGTGGATGTATAATGCAAGGCTTCCTTTCAATTGTGTTGACACGGAGAGTTTTGGTGAGTTCATTGAGGTAGTAGGTCAATATGGACCTCGAATGAAGCCCCCCACCTATCATGAGGTAAGAGTTACTTGCCTAAAAAAGGAGGGGGGAAAAACAAACAAAATTGTGCAAGATCATAAGATTCAATGAAACGCGTATGGCTGTTCCATTATGATGGATAAATGGACAGCCAAAAATGGGAAATGATCATTAATGTTTTGGTGAATTCTCCAAAAATGAGTGTGTTCCTTGAATCTTATGATACTAAGATGTTTAACTTGTTTGAGAAGACTATCTTGAAAGTAGGCAAAGGAAAAAATATGGTACAAGTTGTGATTGATAATGCAAGTGAGAACAAAAGAGCAGGTCAAATGTTGAGGGGAGTGTACCCTCAAATTTTTTGGACTCCTTGTGTTGCTCACTACATCAACTTGATGTTTGGTGACATCTTCAAAGAAGCCTTGTGTTCTTCATGTGAAGAGTAAACTTGATATTCTCTGATTTTTTTAAAAACTTCATGTTTGTTTCTTTACTTATTAACTATCAATTCTTTTGAACACTGCTTGCCAAAGCTATTAAGATACATTCTTATATAAGTCAAAGGGCGTTGATGTTGAATATGATGAGGAGATATACAAAGCAAAGAAATTTGGTAAAACTCGCCAAGACAAGATTCGCAACAACTTTTTTGACTTTGTACAGTTTTTATCAGAAAAAGAAGAATTTGAGGACCTTGCTTATGTCAACTGAATGGAGTGAGAGTGTCTATGCTAAGGAAACTTTTGGAAAAGAAGTTGCGAGACACATCATTAGTCAATCTTTTTGGAATGAGACTGTTCAAGCACTCAAAGTTGGTGGTCCTTTAGTTAGTGTACTTCGTATGGTGGATGGGGAGACAAAACCACCAATGGGCTACATTTATGAAGCCATGGATAGGGCCAAAGAAAGAATTCAAAGGGCATTCAATTATGATGATAGGAAATATGGGTGAGTTTTTGAAATCATTAATGCAAGATGGACGGATCAACTTCATCAACCTTTGTATGCGACAGGACATCTTTTGAACCCAGGACTCTATTATAAAAATACTAAGATGACAGCTTTAGCCCAAGAAGTGTGGGAGGGATATCATAAATGTGTTCAGACAATGATCCCGGATAAAGATGTGCAAGACAAAATAGGGGAGGAGATTGGAATGTACATGAGAGCTGATGGGCTACTTGGCATTGAAGCAACCATTAGAGCAAGAACGAAATTGTCACCGTGTGAGCATTTCAACAATTCAACTTCTACTTCTGTTTAAATCTTTAACTTTTAAGTTATACTTATTTACTTTTCTTCTATTGTTCTCCAGTTGAATGGTGGATGCAATATGGTTATAATGTACCAAACTTGCAAAAGTTTGCTATTATAGTGCAAAGTGTAACTTGTAGCTCATCCGGTTGCAAGAGGAATTAGAGTGTGTATGAACATGTGAGTTTCTGAAAACTATATTACAATATTCTTGATTGTCCAAAGTCCTCCTATTAATTACTTTCTATGACTTTTGTGTAGATTCATACTAAAAAGAGAAATAGACTTGAGTTAAAACGACTCAATGATCTAGTGTTCATCAAATATAATAGAACATTGGGGCGTTGTTACAATGCTCGGAATACCATTGATCCAATTTTGTTGGATAGTATTGATGATGCAAATGAATGGTTAACTAAAGCACCCGAAAATCATGAAGATGAAGAAGTCCTCGAAGGAGGTCTTACTTTTGGTGATGTTGCTATGACAAGTGGTGTTATGGAGAGTATTTATGGTTTGCCGGGTAGTTTAAGGGGCAAGGAAAGAGCAACTACAGGTTCAACTTCAAGTTCAAGTAGAAGTAGAACCCTTGTTGATGAGCCCTCTAAGAAGAAGAAGAAGAAGATGAGGACCAAGTAGAAGCCGTGGTTATGATACTTCAGGAGTTTGAGGATCTTGTTGAAGAAGATGATTTTGCTCACTTTGTCTTTTGGTTATGTACTTATGTTATTTGTTATATGCAATTTGACTATCTATTTACTTTTTAATCCAAGTTGAAACTTGAAAGATTTGTTGAATATGTTACTTCTATGAGTTCCTGATGGTTTATTATCTATTCATATTTAATGTATTTGTATTTTTATACTAAATAGCGTTATTTTTTAAAAAAGCGTGCACTTCACTTCACGCTTCTATGAAGCAAGCCCTCATCGATTTTTTCCGCTTCTCACTTCTCAAAACACTGCTGCTAACATCTCTTCCTCTTCAAACCTTCTTGTAAGCCCTTGTTGCTCCTCCATTGTAATAGTTTGAACACCAAAAATATTCAAATCTGGTCTTTCCAATTTTCAGATTCTTTGTAAAGGTTTTGATAGAAATCCACAACGCACCTCTTAATTTCCATAGAATCAGAGGACATAACACCGTCGATCATCAAAAAATCTATAGTGTTGATTCTCTTATGCGCAATGGCCATTTTATGGAAATACTTTGTGTTCTTGTCACCTTGTTTGATCCACTGAATTCTGGATCTTATCTCCAATGGATTTCTTCATTTCTGGCCATTTCTTTTTACTCCATGGTCCATTGTGCTTTCATCGATAAGCGGTCTAGCCTCTTATATGATTTCCAGACTTCCAATTTGCTCAAGAAGTTGATCCTTTCTAGCACTCCAATTACCTCTATTCTCCTTACTCCATTCTCTGAGTTTTACTTTCAAAAGACTCAATTTTGTTGCTAACTTAAAGTCTGCTCTTCCTGTCACATTAAAAGAATTCCACCAATTGAACTTTAGATTTAAACCCCTCCACATTCAACCACCATTTCTCAAACTTGAAATATGATCTCTTGAAGACCTCATCCCCATTCCACCATTTCTCGAACTTGAAATATTTAATTTAGCAATAGGTGGGTAGATAAAAGATTTTAGAAGGTAATTGGCTGATATTAAACAAATCCACATCTTAAGCATAATAATTCAATTGATAAAGATCACTCTGATTCTCAGGCTTGTCTTCTAATCTTAGAGAAAAGACAGCAGCAGACAATTTGATATCAAATGTGTAAAGAGAATCTTTCAGCCAACACCTTGCAAACAAATATCTATAGATAAAACTTCTGGGGAAAAAAGACCACAATCAGATGCTAATTCACTAACGTCCACCAACATTAAGTCTTCTCTCACTTCCATTCACCCAGAAGTGAAAGTAAATATAATACTGTTTCACCACTAAGAGGCTATCAAATAACTTACATAGAATAACCATATCGATATAAGTTAAAGGAAATTTGATGTGTTTCGTATAAAAGCTGGGACAATGGCGAATTTCTAACTGTTAAAAAAAAGAAGCTCTCTATCAGATAATCAGACAATGGCTCATATGTAGTTCAAACTCACAGTAACAAGAAAATTGCCAGGAGCAACACACTTGATGAGGTTTATTTATACTTTCTTTAATTGCATTGCAGAACGCCTTTTATGCCCCCAAATAAGTATGTGAAGATCCAAGTCATTACATTCAGAACCTAGTCAAACATGTAAAGTAGCCTAAGTGCGTGAGGAAGTTGATTCAGATGTACTTGTGCTGAAGTGGGGAAAAATAAAGCAAGCGAGAAGTGGCAACAAAAGCGATCAGATTTCAGAGCGAATGAAGACATAAATATCAAGACATAAAACATAGGGAGAACTTAACTAAACTCTGTAGTACTCTAGCTCCACTCCTGCCAATGAGATCACAATCTTGCAGGGAAACAGAAATCATTGAACACCCAAATAAGCAGAAGTCAATTCGTTTATGCAGACACACAAATAGCAACAGAATAGAGAAGTTATGGACATCCTAATGAACATGTTAGAGTTTACTTCTACCTTCAGAATCAAGTCTACTGCTACACCCACCACCAATTTTCCAACGCAAGTGTAGTGAATATACAGTAAAGATTGCATCTGTCTGATTGAAGAAAAACAATCACAAAAGTTCTTTTTTTTCCACATAGTAAACCTATCCCAAATTGGCTTTCTGAAAAGGAAAAAAACACCCAAAACCCCCAAATGAATTCATGCATATAATCAGATAAATGCAGCACCAAAACAAATCTCAATTAGGAGCAACACCTATACATCCAACATGCTAAATCACACCAAGGAGAAAGCATGAATTCCCAAATTGGGGGAAGAGACAACATCAAATACAAAAAGAGAGCTCAAATCAAACCATAAAACCCAAATCCAGAACTGTGACAGAAGCGAACTCGCAGATGTTAAACGAAGAAGACACAAAATTGTATTTTTCAGATAAACCGACCGGGTGAAAGAGCTGGAAGAAGAGTTGAAGAGGAAGAGAAAGTGCAGCAAACCCCAACGGATGTACAGCAGAAGGCAGAGAACATCTTGAAAGCACCAGTTGACACAGATCAGAGTGCGTAGGCAGAGGGGTGAAAATACTAAATTACCTTTGCTAGGAAGCCCACATGTCGTCCAACACCTGCGTACTTCCTAGCCTCTTACATATAGACACACACACACACACACACACACACATATATATACATACACAATAAACAAAATAGTAATTAATTATAATAATAATGATGATATTAAGAGTTCTCTGAATTTTTAATGGAGGCTCAGACTGCATTTGAAACAACTTTCTTTTAATAGGGGTACATACCCCACATCACACCAAATCATACATCCAGCAGATCCATAAATAGCATGGCAATCAAATTCCTGTTTTATCCTCCCTAGAGGATGAAACACACATTCTCCAGAGGAGAGATGATAACATTCTGAGAATGCATGCACATCAATTCTCAAATAAATCTAATATCGTTCACCGAACAAAAAAAAATCCCTGCACTTCTTCCCCAAAAACAAAACAATCTGAGATGATGGACAATAGAAATTAACTAAAATTTTTCCTGGTCATGTCAATAAAGTCATGAACTTTTTAAATTAAAAAAAAAAAATGGGAATTACAGAAATGAAACCAAATCCCACCAGAAAGATAACCATTTCAATTTCTTCAAACAGACAAAACTACAGGACATTGACAAGAAAAAACCATTGGGTTCTAGACTAGCTTAGACCTGTTCAACTGTATTGTTTCAAGCATACAGAATAATTAATTTAAAAATAGACAAGGGATATCAACTGACCGCAGTGAATTCAATTTTGCAATCTATTCTGATGACCTTCTGATTTAGCCGAGACCAAAAAGTAGGTTCAATACATAAAAGTTCCTGAATTGTGCAATACAATGCAGCATTGGCAGATCACAAAAGAGGGCATAAACAAGTACCTGCAGAGCAGCTTGAAAGATCAGTCTCTCATCAGCTGCTGCAGCTCTCTCTTCAGCTGTCCCAGTGTAATGTAAGTTATCATTTACACTGGTATACTGAACACCTGAAGTGGCCTTTCTGTGCATCAAAGATGGAGGTAATACTCTGCTTCCTTTGTTTTCATAGAGAACTAACTCATTATGGTTGCCCCTGCTTGAACTTGCCCATGCAGATTGACGGTTCGGACTGCCATGTAAATCCAAAGGTTGAATGGATGTTGGAAGTGTCCGCTTTAGAGTTTGTTGCAGAAAATGCTTCCTACTATCTGCATCAGAAACAAAGGTTTTTCTTTTCAATAAACAGTGCTGTGCAAACTATTCTGCCTTTAATACTTGTGACAGACCATTATTACCATTTCCAGAAGAGTACTCGAAATTCACGTCTCTAATTGCTCGCGAGCTTAATGGTCCACTGTCATCAGTAATAGTTGGAGGATTCATAGATCTATTACTATGATAGCTAGAGGAGCCTCCATTAAGAAAACTTGGTCTTGTGGGCGACAAAACTTTTTGGGATGGACGGTCATCTGACATTGTTCCGTGGTATTATAGACAAACTCACCATAACTTTGTGCAAGGAAGAGAAAAAAAAAAGTATTGTTTACCTGTCGCCCATGGTGGAAGGATTCGAGAAGTAGCAGAATCCCTGAGAGGAGACTCATCTGTGTAGTTGTCTATTTCACGCAAGTCTGAATCATCTGAAGAAATATCAATTGCATCCATCGGAGAGAATATAGAACCAACCTGTATTCAAGCAACACTATGGTAATGTCATAAAAAAAAAAGATCATAAAACAGGCACTAAAATAATACCCAAATAAGCAGAAGTCAATTCGTTTATGCAGACACACAAATAGCAACAGAATAGAGAAGTTATGGACATCCTAATGAACATGTTAGAGTTTACTTCTACCTTCAGAATCAAGTCTACTGCTACACCCACCACCAGGTCAATAACCAGTTTGCAGAAGAAGCTATAGGTACACTCTAGAAAATAACCAACAGGATCGACATGGTCGCGCATCTAAATGATCCTACTGTCAAAAAAAGAGTTGAATAAGATAAACTTCACAATAACTGAAACACTAGGAGAGGCAAAAGGGGTTTCATTATGTAAGTTAGAAAATACCAAAAAATGCAGTTTACAGAAGCCATGCATGGAGAGAGTAGACATAAAGGCAGCTACTTTTTATAACGAATATGATCATTAACTCAAGGGAGTAGTGCTAGCGTACTGACATTCAACAAATGTAAGAATGGAGAAAAAGTTTAAGTGTCAAAGTAAATGAGTAACAAGAGAATTTCATACTAAAACTTAGAAAGAAGTAACCAAAAAAAACACAATTTCACAGCAATAACGTGGAATATTCAACTCAAAGCGGAGAAGAGCAATTGGTACAAATCAGAAACATAAAAAAACTTGCTTTATCAATTGAACTTACATGGGTGTCGCTAAAGATTACAATTTGAAATACCCATTGGGGAAGGAAGCAATTTTTAAGCCCACACACAAAATCAAAAACAACTAACCCATGAAACAGAAAAGGAGATACCTAGTGTTTGGTTGGCTGTGACATCAATTGGGGATCATCTGAAAAGACGAGTAATTGTTTTCTACTGAGAGACTTGAAAAGCCCTAATCAAGTCAGAGGCGGAGAAAAGGGAGTAGAATCGACCACAGAGAGAGAGAGAGAGAGCGCGCACATTCCCTCGTATTTTGGGAGTCCGCTTCTTAAACATCTATGCCCCCTACCCACTCATGGGCTCTCTAACCCCTTTGCATGTACTGATAGTTTAAATAAATAGAATATTTGTTAAATTTCATTATATTTTATGTTTAAATCTCTATTCTTATATAACAATGAAATGATTCATTTTGTTTAATGATTGCTTTGGTGTGATCGCATTGTTATTTTAATATATTTTTTTATTTTATTTATTATTTAATAATTTTATTTTATCATTCACCCTATCTTTTTATGATATTTAGTATATACCCTACAATTTTTTGTAAGTTTATCATTCAAATTATGGATATATGACATTATATAACCACAAAAAGTAATATAATCTTTCCAAACATTATATTCATTAGAACAATATGGTACGATACAATAAATACATTACAATACAATACATAATAACCATCCAAACAAAGTGTAAGCTAATGCTCCCCTTCTCATACTAAACACTTACGGGTCGTTTGGTGTGAAGGATTAGTGCATATAATCCTGGGATAAAAATATAGTGGGACTTAAATTGAGTTTGGTTGGTAAACTCGAGATAACTTATCTCGGGATTAATAAATAGTACTAGGATAAGTTATCCCTTTTCTTGGGATAAAAGGCATTAATGAAAAAGGTACCCTTTTAAACCATTTTTATATCTCATTTTGAATATTTATATTATTTTTAATTCCATATATAATGACATTCCCAACCTTCACATCCTTATTTTTATGATATTTCTTCATATTTTTCTATTAAAAATTACACTATATAATATAATTTTTATTAACTAATTCTTTTTTTAATATTTTAATTTTTCATAAATTTTTTTACTTTAACAAACTTAAAAATAGAAGTTTTATTTTTAAATTAAATAAGAAGAAAGTCTTATTTTAAATGCATACCATGCACACATAAAAATATTTAAGTTATATAAGATGAAAGGTTTATTTTAAAAATGAATATTGAATAATTAAAGTGTTAGAACCCGTACTGTGGTATATTGAAACCACTACGAAATTCGGGACTTAGGTGACATTATTGGAAAGTTTGGGAACTCAAGTAGAATTTTCAAACTTAGTTGCTAAGACTCATGTGTCCTAAACCGAATCTTTGCTTGTCCTTAATCGGTTTAATTAAGAAAAGTTTGGAGGCCAAAGTGGTGTATGGTTAAGTTGTGGTCCATTTTTCGATCTTTCAACTATTTTAACGCTACAAGCCTAGTATATTGGGTCCCCCAAGTAGCGTGGAAGCATTGGTTTGTCAAGAAAACACTTTGTAATTCGAATTTGGCGATTTGAAATTCTTAAAGGGGTTTATAAGGTATGTGATTTTTATCTTGTTTGAGTTAAGTTTAAAGCTTGTATGGGTGTTGGTGAATGTTAAATTGCAAGAAAACCATGAGGGATTGCTTGTTTAAGTTAATTATGAGAGTTGAAGGGGGGTTCAAATTTTGAGGGTTGTTGTATATGAAGCTGTTTTGTCTTTATTTCTTGTGCTACTTGTTTAAGTTAATTGTTAGAGTTGAAGGGGGGGTTCGAATTTTGGGGGTTGTTGTATATGAAGCTGTTTTGTCTTTATTTCTTGTGCTAGTGTTTTGTTGGTATAAAAATGATACTTGCAGGGTGAAAGAAGTTGTAGAACTTGTTTGTATATACTCTTGAAGTGTTGGTCGAATTAGATATGTATAGGTGATGAATGTTGTAAGGTTGTGTTTGACGTTTGAATGATATAATATGATTCTTGGAGTGTGTAGGAGTGTTTGAGTGTGGTAAATGTGTATAAACTTGATATGCTGCCCTATTTTTCAGATTTTATAAGAAAGTGAAGTTCGTTAGCGAATTTAGTAAGGTTATGGACTTGGAAAAGCATTTCTATCTTCTCAATGCTTTAAGCGATCGTTTTGACGTCTATATGGTAGAATAAGATTCTTGGAAGGTAAGTGAGAGCTCGAACAGTGTGTGTATGGTAAATTTAGCTACTGCCCAATTTTTGTAATTTTGATAAAGTTTGGTAATCTAGTGAATTTGTTGAAATATTAGGGTCTACTCTTTTCTTCTCATTGAATAATATCACGAAAATCTACAGATTAGCAAAAAGGAAAATAATACACTTGGGTTAACATTTTGGCAGTCAAATGTTGTTGTTCTGAGGGTAATCATTTTGCAAGTATTTGGAGGTTGGTGTAGCTCAAGCTCATTGGTAACAATTACCGAGTCAAATGGAGGAGGAAATAAGACTGAATTAAAGATTTCCCCTTTAAAATGGAAGACAATCCAGGAAGTAAATAATCAATTAAGAATGACCTTTTGATGTGTTTTGATGATTGGCAAGAAACAGGAACTTTTACAGCTGCTTTAGAGAGAGTAGAATCCTGGATTTTCTCTCGAATCATTGAATCAATGTGGTGGCAGACCTTTACTCCCAATATGCAATCTCTTGCGGATGATCCAATGACAAGCAAATCTGTTGGGAGGTTATTAGGACCTGCTTTGGGTGACCAGCAACAAGGGAACTTTTCCATTAACCTATGGAAGAATGTCTTCCTGGAGGCTTTGAAGAGACTATGTCCTGTTAACCATCCAAACGAACTTTTCCATTAACCTATGGAAGAATATCTTCCAGGAGGCTTTGAAGAGACTATGTCCTGTACAAGTAGGAAATCATGAATGTGGTTGCTTGCCTGTTTTGGCTAGAAGAATGATTGAACACTATGTTGCCAGACTGGATATGGCTATGTTCAATGCAATTCTTCGTGAGTCAGCTCATGAGATCCCAACTGATCCCATATCTGATCCAATAGTTGACTCTAAGGTGCTGCCTATTCCAGCTGGAGAATTGAGTTTTGGGTCGGGTGCACAACTAAAAAACTCAGTTGGCAATTGGTCAAGATATCTCACTGATTTGTTTGGCATGGATGCTGAAGATTCTGGGGAAAATGATGAAGACAACTCTAGAGATGATCATACA
>DF366047.1:1614-18127 GCA_000787875.1 Solanum virginianum
AATGAGCAGGAGTTGTTGAGATTTTTATCTTGAATCATATTAGGAGAAAATGCAAGTGTAAATGAAAATGAAACTAGCTATTTGGCATGTTTCTTTTCCATTCATAGTATAGAATTAACATTATATATATTTTAAAAAAAGGTTGCCCTAGTGCACAAAGCATCCTGCATTGCAAGCATTAGTACCTATTTCCGAGGCTCGAACCTGTGGCCTACATGTCACACGGCGAAAACGTTACCGGTGATTCAAGGCTCCCTTTCCAAATTTACATTATATATGTAAATAAATTAAATCATTGTTATTTTTCTTTAGATTCAATTCAACATTATTACATTGCAATTGCAATGGAAAAAAAGCAAGAAGATAACTCTTGTTGGGAATCATAGTAATCACCTGATCAATTCACATTATATGACAACACTAAATAAACATGACAATTGACAAATAGACTCATAATATGAAAACAATACATAAACATAACAAATACACTCACAATTTGAAAACACTAAATAAAAATAACAAATTTTTTTTCATTTATCTTTAGATTTAATTTAATACTATTAATTTACAATTGTAGTGGAATAAATAAAAAGACAATTATTGTAGGGAATCATGGTAATCACGTCATAGATTGGCATAATATGAAAACAATAAATAAACATGGCAGTAAACGTGACGAATGGAGTCATAATATGAAAACAATAATAAACATTGCAATACTCGTGACAAGTACACTCACCCACCTAATAAACATTACAATACTCGTGACAAGTACACTCACCCACCTAATAAACATTACAATACTCGTGACAAGTACACTCACCCACCTACTATAAATTATACAAGTGTTCCTTTTAACATTGCTCAATCTTATTCAACAAAAACATCTTATTTTCTTCTCTATATTATTTTCTTCTGCAATGGCAAACGAGACCAAAAAAGGCAAGCAAAAGATTGAAATGAAGTTGATTGAATCGGAGAAAGCACGAGCAGTTAGTTTCTCAAAAAGAAAAAGTACTCTATTCGAGCAAGCAAATAAGTTTGCAACTCAAGCCAAAGCAGAAGTTGGTGTTATGCTATTTTCACCAAGTGGAAAACCATGTTCCTATGGTTCCACAAGTATAGAAACAATAATTGATAAATTTTTCAAAATGAAACTGGAGGATCGCCAACGTGATCATGCCGAGGGCAAATCAATTGGCTTTGAGGAATTGGAGGATCTTCGTAAAGAATTGGAAGCACTGAAACAACAGTTTGATTTAAATGTTGTGCTTGAGCCAGAGGAGAAGGAGAGTTCTTAAACTCAAAAGTTAACATGGAATTGGTAATTGGAGTTCTTGAAATTGGAGCTATGCTTAAAAAAGACCTTACCAACAATCCATTTGATTAATATGAATTTTTTTGTCTTTTTTATTATGTCACTTGTTTTTAGTCTTCAATTCCATTTATATGAGGTTTTAGACCACAAAATATAAGGTTGTGCAGTTTTTATGTTATTAAGGTCGTTTTTTTGTTTGTTTCATCTTTATATGATGTTTCATGTTCTCTAGATTGGTAAATCAATTGAAATTTTTTATTGAACTAGTGAACAATGTGAAAGTGATGGATTAAGGTACACTAATTGATTTTCTTGTATGTTTTAATATCCAGCAAGGTTAGTGCATTTACATTTTACATGAAGGCTTGCTCCTTCAGATAGTAGAATCTCTGTAATATGAGTTTATCTAATATCTATTGACTTTATTAGCATATTTAAGATTCCAAGAGAGATTGGGTCTGCTTTTTCAACCCGATCCAAGTATGTAATGGAATAGAGTACCTTATTTCTTTTTATCAGGAGCACCTAAACAGTGGGTTCCTTTCTTCTACTATAGAAAAGAAATTTCACTTAATTACATTAGTCTTAGAGAATACTTTTCCATATTCCACTTATTCCTTTTCTGGCTCCAATTTTGTGTAACCTTAATACTAAATTAGGAATGCAGGCATTTGCTATTCAAAGTCAAAACTGCTCCTTTAAAGTAAATAATTCGTGTATACAATCTCTAAATTATTAATGATCACGTAACAATCTTTAAATTATAACAATCAGGTGCAAATGTATTTTGCAGTACTAAACCATGCATTGGGACCAGACAATTTAGGCTTAAAACACACCAACAAAAAACCCAAACAAAGTGTGGGTCTAGAGAGGGTATAGTGTACACAAACCTTACCACTATCTCTTCAAGGTAGAGGGGTTGTTTTCAAAAGACCCTCAATTCAACCAAATCAAAGCAATAATTAAAAGAAAAACATGACTGCTAATAGCAAAGTAACGCGGAGCATATATGCTAGGAACCATAACAATAACAACAAGGTGGATTCACCTAATAACAGTAAACCACGGATTATAATTAAAAATCCTAAACCAAAGACTATATGAGTATGCTAATACTACAACAAACACAGAGCTCTAAACTTTCACCCAGCCCAAGACACCCCTAAGAAATACTAATGTTCTTTGTCAAACCTTTTCAAAATAAATTAACATGTAAAGCAGTTCCCTATCGAATTTGATGATACAACAAATAGAGAGTTAAACTCACAATACATATGACCTCGTCCACTGGAAATCTGACGCCAAAAAGTTTGTTTCCGTCGGGAATAGGGTTGTTGGGACTTGGAATAACTGTTCCAGCATGGTGGGGGCCTCGATTACAGCGAACAAGAGGCAGTCTGAGTGGTCACGTTTGTTCTCCTGGCAGTCACAATATTTGCCCAAATCAAACTGGTGATACCCATTTGTCTTTGGGGACACAATAAGGGTCTTGTTTCGATTAGGGAGGGACGAGATGCTTAATTTCCAACATTGATTTTGGTGCAGAATCTTCTCTAGTTGGATGTTTGGGTTTAGATAATGCTATTTCTGCTATTTTTGGATTGGACAAAAGTGTGACCAGGGTAAGTACTGATGGGTATTCACCTTTTGGTGCTTTAGATGGGGTGGGGGGTGGGGGTGGGGTTGAATGGCCATGGAAGAGTTGTTCTCGGAGTTTATTGGTAACCTCTTTTTTATTAATTTACCTTTGACCGGAGATAATTTCACTTGGTCTAAATCAGAGGACTATGCTTTGTTCTCGGAGTTTATTGGTAACCTCTTTTTTATTAATTTACCTTTGACCGGAGATAATTTCACTTGGTCTAAATCAGAGGACTATGCTTTGTTCTCGGAGTTTATTGGTAACCTCTCTTTTATTAATTTACCTTTGACTGGAGCTAATTCCACTTGGTCTAAATCAGAGGACTATGCTTTGTTCTCGGAGTTTATTGGTAACCTCTCTTTTATTAATTTACCTTTGACTGGAGCTAATTCCACTTGGTCTAAATCAGAGGACTCTGCTTCCATCTGTGTCTACTTCTTGGGAGGAGTTGGCTCCTAGCGTGAAACAAGTTCTTTTATCGAAATGGGTTGTAGTAGAGGAAGAAGGCTAGAGATCCGTTCAGATTTGAGCATATGTGACTAAAAGCGAGTGATTTTCGGGAGAAAACAAATGGGTGGTGGAGTAGCTATGTTGTGGAGGGGAGACCTTCCGTTTGGCTAGCCATGAAATTTAAATTGCTTTATAATAATTTAAGGATATGGAATAAAGAAGTGTTTGGGAGGGCAGAGGCGAAAATGAGAGACGTTATGAATGAGGTGGGGGAGTAGTTGGAAGAGAGGGCGAAGGGGAGGAAAGAGAAGTTGAATATAGAGTTAGCTAATTTGCCATTAGCACAAAAAATAAGTTGGAAATAAAAATTGAGGGCATTGTGGTTAGAAGAGAGATTCTAATACAATTTCTTTTTAGTGGATGGCAGTTGTTGCTAGTAGTAGGAATTCATAGAGTTAGGGCATATAAGGGAGGACCATGAGTATCGGAGACTAGAGATCTTTAGTTGTAGGAAGCATCTACAAAATTTTATCTAAGGTCCTTTCAAATAGACTTCAGAAGGTCTTCAATGAGACAATTTCTTCTTCACAAAATGCCTTTGTGGAAATTAGGCAAATTTTTTATGCATCTTTAGTGACAAAGGAAGTGATAGATTCGAGAAGGAATAAGGGTACACCAAAGTGTTGTGCAAACTTGACTTTGAAAAGGCTTCGACCATGTAAACTGGAGGCTCCTTGAATTCATATTGATGAAGATGGGGTTTGGGGAGAAATGGAGCAAGTGGGTCAGCTTTTGTATTTCCTTAATGTGCAAGTCGGTGTTGTTAAACGGTAACCCATGTGGTTGTTTTGGCAATTTGAAGGGACTGAGGCAGGGGATCCTTTATCACCTATGCTCTTCATTTTGGTGATGGAATCTTTGGGTAGGATGGTGGATAAATCTGTCTAGGAAAGACATTTTAAGAGTTTCAGTGTTGCGGTTAGTGATGGGTCTTTATCGGTTTCTCAACATTTGTTTGTAGATGGTACCCTACTTTTTTGTGATGCAGTCAGAGCTCAACTTCTAGGCCAAGTACTGATTTGGTTTCAGGTGGCATTAGGACTTAAAATGTGAGATCATTCCCTTCGGTGAGATGGTGAACATTGATTTTCTTGCCCAGGTTTTGCATTGCTCAATAGGGGTTCATTCCTACTACATATCTGAGTTTACTTCTGCGGGAACCGAATTAGGAGTCGTTTGGTGTGCAATATAAGCTATAATAATCTTGGGATAAAATGTAGGTTTATTTTATTCGCATTTGGTTGGAGATATTAGGTAATCATTGGATTATTTATTCCACCATTTATACATTAGTGATGGAATAACTTATAAAGGGATAACTTATTCATGGATAATCCCAAGATAAGTTGTTCCCAACCAAATGAACCATTAGTGTGTGGAATTCGGTATTCTAAAGGGTTGGGAAGAGGCTTGCAGGTTGGCAGAAAAAGTATCTGTCCAAAGGAGGGAAGAAAGTGCTAATTAAGAGCACTTTATCAAGCATCCCTACCTACTTTATGTCCTTATTCCAGGTTCCTATCAGTGTTCCATGAAAATTGGAGAAGCTTCAAAGAAACTTCCTTTGGAATTCAGCGGAGGGGGAAGTATCACCTGGTCTGTTGGGAGATAGTGACTACTACTGAAGAATAGAGAGGTTTGGGAGTTAAAGATTTGAAGGTCTTCAACAAACCAAAGGGAAAATGGTTATGATGATTTGGACTGTAGGTCCAATCATTATGGAATGGGGTGATACTAGATAAAGATGGGTGATTGAAGGGAATTGGAGAACTAATGACATAACATTACCATTTGGATGTGGAGTGTGGAGGAACCTCATGAAAGGTTGGCTCATTTCTTTTAGGGTAGGGGAGGGGAGTAGATTTAGTTTTTGGGGTACTTTGTGGTGTGGAGATTTGTTGATAAAAGATGACTTTCCAAGCATTATCAAGGTTTCTCGTGAAAGGGAGGTGGCAATCCTACAAATTATGGGGACACAAGGGGGAGATACTTTCTGAAATTTGAGGTTTAAGAGGGATATCCATGATTGGAAAGTGAATGATTTTCAAAGACTGTTAGCTTTACTCCATCAGCATTGTGAGCCAGTCGAAAGACCCGATTCTATGAGATGGAAGTTAGGGAACAAAGGAATGTTTTCTGTCCTTTAGTTTTATGATAAGCTTTTGATGAGGGCGGAAAAGGTGTTTCCTGTGAAGTCGATTTGGATTCCTAAGGTGCCAAGGAAGGTGTTTGTTTTCTCATGGTTAGCTATTAGATAGATGATTTTGACGGTGGAAAACCTAAGGAAAAGGAAGATTGTTAGTATCAATTCGTGTAACTTATGCAAGAAGGTGAGCAAAGAGGTAGACCAATTTTTACTAAACTGCAGCTTGATGGGGTTTCCCGGAAACAGCCTCTCTATCTCTATGAGGTAGTGGTAAGGTCTGCATACATTTTACCCTCCCGGGGTTTCCCGGTAAATTCTAGATGGCTGGAAGAAGCTAACTTACTCTGAGAGGCTATTTGGATTGGCTTATTTTAAGTGCTTTCAAGTCAAAATAACTTTTAAGCACTTTTGGAGTGTTTAGGTAAATTAAAAAAAAATGCTTATAAACACTTATTTTTAAGTCAAAATGACCAAAATAAGTCGAAAAGTCATAAGTTAGAAATCCTAACTTATAGCTTTTCGCTTATAAGTCAAAAGCAATAAGCTCATCCAAACAGACTCTAAATAACCTTTTTTCTACAAGTCCTATATCAAGCAACATTTTTCTTAGTATCCTTTGTCATGTTTCCCCCCTCATCCACCCTCTTGAGATGAATCATCAGATTGGAGGCCTAAGACAAACTGTTTCTTGCATCTATTGCTTTATGAGTGTTCATTTGTTGCTTCTCTTGTTTCACCTTTCCTGGGATCAGTCTTCGCACTTTGGCAATTCCGTACTGTACTACTGTTCTATTTTTACAGGTTCATTCAACAATGTTTGTGCTCATGGACTACTATTGATTTCGTTTTGTGCGGGCTAAGAGCAGCCCTCATATTCTTTGATTCATAACTCCACATGTTCTTTCTTACAAGTTCTTATTCTTGGATCTTTCACTTATTTCATTTCTTCTTGGTTTTAGGAAGACTTAATCCCTTAATATTACGGAGTTCGGACCATTTGTCCACTCCTTTCATGTCCTAAACCTCTTGGCTTTATATTTGGATTCATTTTAATGAAAATGAAAATATTCTAGGTAGTATGCAGCCTATATAAGGTAAAAACAAGACATCTTTTGATAAATAGAAGTGATTTTATTTGAAACTGCCAGCAAAGAGAGTGCTGAAGTTGATAATTACTAGGTAGAAAAAGCTCAACACCTTACAATGTGACAAAGTTTGAAATGGGCACTACATCATGCACTTATGCCATGTTGCACGTCTAACGTGGCCAATGCAAATGTCACATTGTTTAATATGTCACTATTTCATGTTAACTAACCTTTTTAGTTATTTCACGCTACCAAATCAATCAAATCAAACCTCTATGTTAGCAAAAGATTCTAGATAGTGAATAGTTGGAATGCATCCAAATTTGTCGTATGTGTATAAGATTTATTAGCAAATTTAGTGTTACGAGGGATGAAGTAGACAGTGAAGTAAGGCTTGCCACTCAATCTATTCCCTAGAGAGAACTTTAAATATCTCGAGTCTATCATCTAGAGTAGTGTTGATATCAATGATGATAATGTCAAACATTGTATTGGGGCAGCATGGATGAAATGGAGGCTTGCCTCTGGAGTATTGTGTGATAAAAAATATCACCTAAACTTAAAGATAAGTTGTACAGGATGGTGGTTAGACCTTTTTTGCTTCATGAGGTGGAGTGTTGGCCAGTCAAAAACTCACATGTTCAGAAGATTTAGGTTGCGGAGATGAGGATATTGAGATGGATGTATGGACATACCGGGGTGACAACATTAGGATTAAGATCATTTGAGAGAAGTTAGGGGTGACCTCTGTGCAGACAAGATGAGAGAGGCGAGACTACAATGGTTTGAACATGTGCAGATAAGAAGTGCTTACACTACTGTTAGGAGGTGTGAGAGGTTGGAGTTAGGGGCTACACGGAGGGGCAGAGGTAGATCAAAAAAGTATTGGGGAGGTGATTAAACATGATATGCCACAACTTCGTATCACCGAGGACATGACCTCAGATAGAAAGAAACGGAGGTCGCGTATTAGAGTCGAAGGCTAGTAGGCTTAGTAGGAGTGGATGATGTCTTGCCTTGTGTTGTAGTAGGATTGTAGGATTAGTCGTGTTGGTATTGACCGTCATTTATTTTGCTACTTATATTGTATTTATAAGTTTCCAATTGCTTTCTACTATAGTCGTTTTTGTATCTAGTATTTTTTGCTTTTGGGGTTGATATATTTGGGTAAGGGTCTTTCGGAAACAACCTCTCTATCTCTATGAGCTAGTGGCAAGGTCTGTGTACACTTTACCCTCCCCAGACCCCACATGTGGATTTCCCTGGGTAAGTTGTTGAACCTCGAGGATATGGCTTGGTGGTCAATGAAGTGGGTTGAAAACTATGGGATCTTAGATTCAAAATCAGCGGAGACAAAAATACTAAGTCATTGTTTTCTTTCTATCTAAGCCTTGGTGGATCGAGTTACTTAGTACTCGTGCTGGTGGAGATAACAAATATGTCATGGATAGTCGAGGTGCACAAGCTGGATCAAATGCCATAGTTATCAAGAAAAAAGGAATATTCTTAATGGTTGTACTTGTGAGAAATATAGGAGAAGAATATTAGTGAATTGTTGTCTCTACATTATTACATTGAGACCTTATTTATAGATACTATATTAGACTCCTTACCCGATGGATACTATAATACAATCTTTTTCCAAGTAGGATTCTATATACTATTCCTATTCCTATTCCTATTCTAAGTAGGATTGTAGATGTTATTCTTGTTCCTATTCCTATTCTAACCCCCCCTCCCCCTTCAAGCTGGTGCATACAAGTCATATGTACCTAGCTTGTTACAAATGTATTAATACGACGATCGATGAAGAGCTTGGTAAGATATCTGCAAGTTGATCACTCGACTTCACAAAATTGGTTTTCTTATGAAATATTGAATTTGATGCATAATGTCGATAAAACATAGAGTACTAAATTCCTAAATTGTAGTGTTGAATTTCTCGAACCAAGCTCAGAAGACTATTTACCTTCACAACTACAACCTGCATAGAAAATCAGCCAGCCCACCACCTTATTGCAAGCTCAGAAGACTATTTCATGCCATAGAGTGACTTACACAATCGATATACAAGGCTACTAGACTCCCCCTGAGCAACAAATCAGGTGGTTGCTGCATATAAATTTCATTCTCGAGATCATCACGGAGAAAAGCATTCTTGATGTTTAACTGATTGAAAGGTCAATGGAGAATGACAATATGGATCATCTAGAAATTGCTCCAAGAAAGTCACTTTAAGCTGGTTGGAACTTGCTCATGCGCTGAATTATTAGATTTGATGGCTGAAAGTGGTCACAAAATTGAGAGATAAATTATATGGATTGGGTCAGAATGATGACATGACCCTACTGAGAAAAAGAATTATGTGGGTAGGATCGAAATGATGGCACGACCTTATTGGAAAATAGAAATTATATAGGTAGAATCATATTGACAACATGACCCTAAGGAAAAAGAGAGATTGTATGGATAGGGTCGTAATGATGGCACAACCCAACATAAATAAGAAAGTAGTCACCAGAAAGATGGCACGGTGCTACGTAAATTGAATATGAAAAAGTAGTCACCGAAAAGATGTCACGGTACTACATAAATCAGATATGAGAAAGTAGTCATCAGATAGATGCACAGTGCTACGCAAATTAAATAAAAGAAAATAGTTACTAGAAATATATACAACAAGAACAACAACAACATACCCAGTGAAATCTCACAAGTGGGGTCTGGGGAGGGTAGAATGTACGCAGACCTTACCACTACTAGAAATATATACAACAAGAACAACAACAACATACCCAGTGAAATCTCACAAGTGGGGTCTGGGGAGGGTAGAATGTACGCAGACCTTACCACTACTAGAAATATATATGGTGACCTAAATTTTTTGCTAACATAATCATTGGCTAGACGGGCGGCATATATGGGTCATAGCTGCCCGCCGGCAGCGGAAGCTCTTTGATTTCTACCAGGACCATAGAAGTTCTGATACCATGTGAGAAGTATAGGAGAAGAATATTATTGAATTGTTGTCTCTACATCATTACATTGAGACCCTATTTATAGATACTATATTAGACTCTTTTCCAAATAGGATACTATAATACTCCTTTTCCAAATAGTATTCTATATACTATTCCTATTCTAAGTAGAATTGTATATATTATTCTTGCTCCTATTCCTGTTCTAACAGTACTATTAAGCGTCCTTGTAACTAGGAAGTATTCCTTAGATTATGTAGACTATACTCCTATAAAGGAGCTCTATTGTATGTTGATAGATTAAAAACATCTTTTGGCTGTTAAAAGCACCATATGTTACTCTTTCTGGATATTATGTGATATGAGGAAGCCGAGCTGTCTAAAATTTTCATGCTATGCTCATGTAGCTAAGTGTGTCATCATTGTATATGTGATACCCTAGAGTGGTCATATGCACTCTGTAACTGTAAATGGTGACTCATTTGCTTAAAATATTTGGCTGCAAGAAGGTTTTCTGGGTAGGTGTGGTATTCAGGTTTGATTGATCTTTTGTAATAAAATGCAACTATCAATCTCTATATTTGTACAGCTTGTTCCTATTTCATTGGGGTGTGATTGAATGCTGCTTCAGAATTAGTGGTTTATCTATCTGATGCACTGAGTACCTGGGGATCTCTGTTTGATTGAACTTGCTTTGTTCCGAGCAGTTGTTGTACGGCATAATTGCTCCTGGTTATTCCTTTATGAACAAAAAATATAATAATATAAAATAATTTCTGTTTGTTCTTTAGTGCTTTCCATATTGAGAATCTTTCTTCACTTAAATTTATCCTTTCATCTATTGTGGGGAGGAGTTTGTAGTTCCTTCTATGTGGTTGACTGCTTCAATAACTTATGGGAGATTCTACTCGGTGCCGTATTTGAAAGAGACTGTCTCTTAGATAATTTTAGGTATATTGTTTTAAAGTGTTTTGCTTTCTGTCCACAGAGATTCCAGAAATGTGAATATGCAAAAACTAAGTTATTCCGGACTGAAGGGCGTGGTTGGGGTCTTTTAGCTGATGAGAATATAAAGGTAATTCTGCTGAAGCAACCCCCACCCCTACCCCCATTTTATTTTTAGGCGACCATTAATTCGTATAGCACAGTTTCGCCATATACAAAAATTTTTTTCATTTTTTGATGGTCACATGAAGTAAAAGAACCTATCAAATATGAGCTTTCTGTGGAATATATCAGAGGTCTTCGTGCAGTAACTGTAATGATGGCTTATTCTTAATTAGCTGCAATCAACCAATTGTTCCTATCTATTTTACATTATTAGGCCGGACAGTTGATCATCGAATACTGTGGAGAAGTTATATCATCTGAAGAAGCAAAGAAAAGGTCTCAGGCTTATGAAGCTCATGGTAAGTTATCAACATTAGAGATGGTTGTTAATGCATCTACAGATCACTACTACAATTTCATATGATTTGTGCAGGGCTCAAGGATGCATACATAATTTCTCTAGATGCTAATTATTTCATTGATGCCACCCGGAAGGGAAGTTTTGCGAGGTTCATAAATCATTCATGGTAAGTGCTGCCTGTGGTCAAATTGATGAAAAGTGAAATAAGATACAGATTTTGGTTGGTTAGTGGCATATTATTATGGTTCATTGGTGTTGATTTAGAGTTCTGATACTGCGTGTTCCTGATTTTCCCAGCTGTCCAAATTGTGAAACAAGGAAATGGCAAGTGTTAGGGGAAACAAGGGTGGGAATATTTGCAAAGCAAGATATATTTGCTGGAATGGAGCTGGCATATGACTATAATTTTGAATGGTATGGGGGTGCAACTGTTCATTGTCTATGTGGATCTGCAAACTGTTCTATATTTCTGGGTGCCAAATCTCAGGGATTCCAGGTAACTTAAGTTTCGTATGAAATCTGGAATGCCCTTTTTAGCCTCATTTCACTTATTCCTTCTTCCCAGAATTTAGACAATAAACAGATTAATGATTTATGCATATAGACTGAATTTGCTAGTCACATACTACAGTCTGCAAATCACATGTTGTAGTACGGTGTACCCTTACCAAACTCAAATCCTTTTTTCTGACTATAATATGTTCTTTAATGACGGGTACTAAAATTGTTGCAGAGTTGCAACGTCTTAAAAAAATATATCTTTTTCTTGTCTACTGATTCAGTGGAAGTGTCATCCTCTTCTTCTGTTAAGATATTGTACTTCTCAAGTGTGAAACTCTCAATGTCTCGCTGTCTTTTTCCTTTTACTCCTTTACATATGTCTTCTTCCTTCATCCAAGGGCCTAAATTAATATAGTGACGTGGAATTTTATCAGAGGATAAATAGTGTGTTGCTTTTAAGTCTGGAAAAGAAAGCAATCCAGGATAAATGCTTATTGCTTATTATGTTTACATCTAGAGCATAACAATGGAAGTCTATGTTGTAGATGTCTTCTTTGCTTTTCTCATTTAAAGCTTGGTTGATCAACAAGATCATAGATTTTGTTTCTTCTTGATATTGATAAGCATCATTTTTGAAGTGATTCAAATTAGCATGTAAACCAATTGTCACCATCTCTCAGGATGAGAGCACTGTGTTCTAATCCTGAAACATTGAATACTCAATCTTCAGGGATTCTAAATTATCACACTGTTATGGATTTCACAGTTGATTTGAGATTGTCTGAGGAGGAGCTGTAATTCCAGCTATAACGTAAATAGCAGAACTAAGTAATTCAAATGAAATTTTATGAGAAAGAATGTGGTAAAGGTGCTCACATTGGTAAATGTAACAAAGAAAGGGGAGGAAAGAGCAGCCCGTGGGATAAGCTTTCTTCTATTCTCTAAAACATAATAGATGCTTCTAAACTTGATATGAGTCTTGTCAGTCTCGTTTCTTATTCTTTTGTTCCCTTTTTATCTTTGCTCAGGAGTACAATCATGTCTGGGAAGATGGGGATGACAGGTAATACTCAACTTTGTTTTTTGTATTTTGTACAAGTCTTAATGTTCTGATTCTGTTAACTTTGATTTGCTGATCTGTTAATACCTGTATGAAATATTCCGTGGATCTGTAAAACTTATGAAAATTAAAACCTTAAATAAAGATGTCTACAGCTGTGTTAGATTGGTAATTTTCTCCTCATGTATTCTTCCTCCTTTTCTTGTTCTTCTGTTTGGTTTTTTTTTTTTTAATTGATATGTGTGCTCTTCCTCATGTTGTTATTGTCAACTCAATAAACAAATCAATGTTTTATTGTGAATTATGGAAGAGCAAGTGGATTTTTAGATTCATAATGAGGAGACTTGATCTGTATGTTTATTTTTAGAAGACTTGAAGTAGTCTTGCATTGAACATATTGTTCTAGGTCTTCAAAGTTTTGAATTTATCTCAAGAAACATTAGTGATACCATTCTAAGCTCTGAGATGTATAAATGTGACTGCCAAGGGTTTTGTGAGAGATCTTGCATGCTTTATTGGGTGTCTTATGTCTTTCCATAAGCAAAAGTATGAGTAGAGCTAAGAGTACAGCTGCTCTTTCCCTAGTCTTAAACCCAATTCTTATGTCTGTCAACAAGAGCCCAGCCCCTGGTTCAAATGATAGATAGGCCAAAAATGATATTTTGGGACAAAATGAACCGACCTTTCTTACTTGACTTGCCGATGAACTGGTCAAACCAGTAGCCAACAAGAGCCTAGCCCCTGGTTCAATCGAGAGATAGACCGAAAATTATATTTCAGGACAAAATGAACAGACCTTTCCTTGACTTGCTGACAAACTGGTTAAGCCAGTAGTCAGGTTCATGCAGCAGTGCCACTTCCAGGATCTTAGGAATGGAAAAGCTAAAATGATATCATATGGGATAGGCTTGCTCCTCACTGCTCTATAGTTCATTAATATTCATATTGTGTTTCATGCCTAGTAGCTAGCCTTTCGTTTCCTCCCTGTAAGAAACATGTATGGTATGGATAGAGCACCCAAGGGTGTGACCTATAGTGGTTAATGAAGTGGGAGGTGGCAGGTACTTGGTGGAATTAGTTGAGATGCATGCTAGTTGACCCAATCACTACTGTCATTAAGAAACAAGGTAAAGAGAGAATATGCTATTTTCTGAAAAATTAGATCTTTAAGTAATAAGGGACCGATCAAATAATATAGCAAAGGTGAAGCTTGTTAGATTTTGGTTCACTGTTGGATGACGAGCTTTACTTTATAACTAGATGTTAACTGAGGCAGCTCACTTATTTGCCAACAGTAAGAAGAGAGTTTCAGGTTAGGAGTTCTGTCAGAGAATTGCCTATGATATTATAGTTTTGATGCGACAGCTTTTACTCATTTCCTTCTACTTCTTGGATATTAATTCAATCTGGCTTTCTTACTGTAGATATACAGTGGAGGAAGTTCCACTCTATGACTCAGCAGAGGATGAATCTTTGCCAGTGGTCCCTGGAACTAGTGGAGGAAATGAGCAAACTAAAATATTGAATGACAGTGAGGGGTCTACGTTCAAGTTGGAACCAAGTAACAGCACAGTTATGAATTATAATATTGGATCTGGTTCAACACCAAAGAAGAAATCTCAACGAATTCCCAAGCGGAAGGTAAAATCTTCCAGCTGTAAGCAAGTGAATGATGGAGATTTTGCTAAATTGTTTGCATCAAAGGAAGCACGAGAAGAAGTTACCAAGTACGAGGTATGATCACCTTTTCTATGTAATACGTCATGGTGTAGGCAACTTTATCAACTTTTTCTTTCATACTTTCCCATGGATTCGCAAAGAGGCTAATGTTTTTACTCCATCTTAGCTTTGATGAGCTCTTCTTTACGTAAATATATCCCTGTACATGTATGTGCTCAAAGGAATAGTATACCCTCAATCTTCTTTTTTGTTTGCTTTATATTGTTCTGGTTATTATTTTATTTTAATTATGTGCTTCGCTGTGGAGCACATATCTTATTTTTGCTGTTTATAGCTATATTTGTAGCAACCCTGAAAATCTAACTGGACCAGAGCAGCATGTGTACTTTCCTTGTTATACGACTGTTTTGAGCAGAAAGTATTTTTGATCTTTTGTTGCTTCTCAATTATCAGTAGAGCTGATATCATACTCTTCACTTGGTTCAATTTTCATCCACACAAATTCATTACCTTGTATTCTCATGATCATGAAGTAAGCATGTTTACTGTATTCAAATAGTATATGCTCGTCATAGTGATAATATAAGTAACTAACTGCTTGTCTCTCTTTAAAAAAATTCAAAAGGTTCTTAAGAATTGGAATTCTGTGGTCTTCCTTGTTGATCCTTCCTGATGTGGACACGGATTCCATTTCCTAGCAAAGAAGTTGCGTAATTTCTGATAATATTTGCTAATCTGACTAATGATTTGCTGCAACATGATATATATGCCTTACTTATCCAAAGAGAAAAAATTATCTATACATGCAGCATGCCAGACCTTAGTGTGAAAAGTCCAAATGAGCAGGGAAGTTAAAACTCTCAACTGAAACCATATAGCACCAACCCAACAAGGTTTTACTGATTAGCCAGACTAGCCAGACCTCCCACCTTTCTCTGCCCGAGTCCTCTGTTGGAGTATAGCAATTCTGTCTGTTAGGTTTTCACATGTTTAATAACAGTAATGGCATCATAGTAGTGTCTAGGAGTTTTCAAACGTGGAATCGTGATGTGGTGTTGAAAATTCTTGGAAGTTGGAAATGCTTTTAGCATCTATTAGTGGATTTGGCTCATTGTCTGTTTTCTAGAACTTGCAAGAGGAAAAGGAAACACTCAAATTTGAGGGGGTTGGCAAGTCGGATAGAATGCTTCCGGTTGTAGTTGTTATCATCCATACTTTTGCCAATGTATGCAAGAGATAAAAAAAGATGCTGCTTTGTGTAAATCTTCTAAATCATTTTGCCAATGTAATGCAGGGGTTAAGAAATGAAGCCACTTCGAAGCTCAATGCCGTATATGAAGAAATTCGTCCAACCATTGAAGAGCATGGGCGGGACAACCAGGATAGCGTGCCCACCAGTGTAGCTGAGACATGGATCGAAGCACACTGCGATAAATACAAAGCAGATTTTGATCTGTACTTTTCTGTGATCAAGAATATGATGTCTCCTCGCCCAGCTTCCTGCACCGCTGCTGCAGGGCCTTCTGAAGGAGGAGCCGGACCCCAAACAACCAATGCTGTAGCCAAGCTTCCTGAAGGAGGAGCTAAATGAAGTATTATATCAGATCAGTGATGTTTTAGTCTGCAACGACTTTCTAATACCTCCAACTAAACGTAGGATCCTGGAATTATTATACTTTGTATTTCACACCAAACGACAAGGATATCGCAATTATGATTGAGAAATCAACAGAGATAGAAGGAACAGGTACATCAATAATATGGTCCATACAAAAGTATTGGGAGGTATGCTTCATTGCATGTTTGTACTCAGTAAAAGCAAAATAAATAAAAAGTAACATGTATCTAATTAAAGATTGATTATTTATTCTTGAAGGTCAGACATATTCAATCATCTTGATCTCGATAAATAATCATTTTATCACAATCTTAATATACCACATGATTCGACACACACATGCATAGAAACTAGTAGTAGAAATACAACACAAATCAAATGCAAACAGACTTCTACAAAGTGGATCGAATATCATGAGTTTTCATATTTAAATTTCAGTAAAGATTAAAATTTTACGAGATTTTTTTTTTGTGGGTTATTTGTATAAATGGCTCTATTTTGGGATTATTTTTTAATTTTTACACTTAAAAGTTGATGGTTGTTCGTATGAATGATGGGATA
>DF366046.1:5208-21636 GCA_000787875.1 Solanum virginianum
GATCGAAAGTAATTGAATTAATTTTAAAATTTGGGAAATATAGTTGACAAATGTTAAGGTTACTATCATATAATCAAAAGTAAAATAATTATTTTAATATAATATTATTGAATTATCGTTATCATTAATTAAAATCATAAAATCAAAATACACCGGTATCCCAATAAATTTTTTTACAAAACCGTTTAAAAATCAACAATCCAATAACTCCATATCAATAAATTAACCAAAAAAAAATCGAATTGAATTATCAATTGAATCAAAGAAATCACTTATCATATGCTCCTCTAATTAGAGTTTTTTAATAAGCAAGTGAAACCAAGTTTCTGCGATAGATGAAGCATTATATACTATACATCTAAACATTTGTCCCAAGAGAAATTACAAACACAAGGTCAGAATGATAACAAACAAAATTCTTCAAAGTGTAACAAAATAAATAAATGTATTTCTAAAAATACTATGGTTTCTTGAAAATTTTTCCAGCAGCCACAGCAGCATCAATAACATCATTGATAACCCTAAGAACAGAATTAATTGAACATGTATTATCTTTGAATGTTGGAGCTCCTGATTTTGTGAACTTAGCCACACAACTCAAGAAGTTCTCGTTGCACTCTAGATTTAGATAATTATCTGTCACATCAAAATTAACAAATAATTGTTAAAAAGAACAAAAAAAAACTAAGAAGAATGATTTCATGATTTAGAACAATTAGTTCGTAATGAATACAAATTTGTTATTTTATTAATTATATATATGTTTATACGTTTTTCTGCGTTTTAATTTATATGATGTAGTTTGACTTGACATAGAATTTAAGAAATAAACATGTTTGTATAGTTATAATCATTTTATTAAGAGTGAAATGTGTATTTTAAAGTTAAATGTTTACTAAATATAGAAATGTGATTTTTTTTTAATTGACCAAAAGGAAAGTGAATCATATAAATTGAGACAGAGGAAATAACTTTGTTGCGGGTAATTATCTTTTTAAAAATATGGAAAAACTAACTAATTACACAAATAATCCTACAAGATTTATTATTTCTCTTTATAGTTTGAAATAATAACATATTATCTCGCTAATTAATAATTTTATACCAAATTTCAAATCAGATATACCTAGATACATGTTTTTTTAATTCATTATCAGATATAATGAAATAGGGAGAAGGGCGAGTGAGAGAAAGAGAGGTGAGGAAGATAGGAGAGAGGCGAGCGCGATAATCAATGTATCACGAATACATGCAAATTACACCAGATACATTTCACATAAATTTTGAAATACAGATACATAGGTTAAAGAAAAATAATTTACTCCTAAACTAGTGGGATTTGACAAATTTCTTTGTTTTATATATTAAATATGAATTTACATATAAAATATGTATTGTATATGTAGATAGACATAACCAACATGCAAGTTTTGTATCTTAATGTAAACCCTCTTTTTTAATTATATATATTTGAATGATTCGAGCCAAAAAATAATTAAAGTAAGATTCACTTGCGCCAACAAACCATGAGTGAAAATTACTTTTAAAAGCCTTCTTGTGGAAATGAAACAAGTTATAATAATTAAAGTAACCTAGCATTCTAAATAAAATAATTCCATTGAATTTTGGCCAAATCATAGCTTCTCCATAATTTCTGTATGATAAATGAAGCACACCAACCTTGATGTATAAACACATTATTGACTACAACCACGTCACATAATTCAAATATATTATTTTCTCTAGCTACGTGTCTTGGCAAGCAACTTCTTCTTTGTTACTTGTGACTCATTAGTTTATTCTTTTTATTAATTGGACAAGTGAAGTGGAATATATCTAGACATACCAAAAATGGAGTAAAAGTTTACTCCTTTCCTCCATTTTTACTTGTCCTCTATATTATTTTGAATGTTCAACAATACTTGTTTACTTTATTAAATTAAGAGATAATTTTATACTTAGTTCCTAATTTGACTTTATCATTAATTATAGTCATTTCTCTATTTTATTTTTCAAAACATTGTATTTATTATATTTAAAGAGCAATTTGACAAAATTACCTTGAACATTACTACTTCATAATCTCTGTGTCAAGTCAATATGAGACAAGTAAAAATGGACGGAGAAAGTATCCTCTATTTACTAGGGATTGTAAGAAAATATTTATATAATCAAGTCAATTAAAAACAAATGCAGGGAATTTATATAATAAAGTATATTAAATTAATATTCTAAAAAATGATAAATAATATATTAAAACAAATTTAAAACATTAAGAATAATATAAAAATCCTTTTTAATGTCATTGCACATAACTTTACACTTTAATTTTAGAGTGTTACTCATGCAAAGATGTGAATTAGATAATATGTCGCTGTAACAAGTACAGGATTTAGTAGTAATTATTTTGAAAACGTTAGCATTATTAGTTGGTATACTTTATTATTTAAGGATATTTATAACTAGCATTATGTATATATGCGATAAAAGTTTTAGTAATTTTGGATGTAATAACATTAACTTGATAAATTATTCTTTAATATTTTTTGCAGTGAAAATATTGCCGCTAAGAGAAAGATTTATTATCAATAAATATCTCTTATGTTGTAGGGTAAGTGAATTCTATATATAAAAAAAACACTCTAATTTTTTCATGTCCGATTAGTAAAGTTTTGAAAACAAAAAATATTTTTTAGAAAATCATTTTTTTTCAAATGAGAAAAATGGCTTCCTTGAAAAAACAAGTTTCACTAGTGTTATTTCACATTGACTATGTTTTTCTTGTACCTTCTTACACACGTCATCTTCACCCTTACCCTCATTGTTCTCACACTCTTATTGTCGACCTCACCTCATATAATATTTGTCTTAGATTATATACAAACAACAATAACATACCTAATGTGATCTCACAAGTGGGGTCTGAAGAGGATAAAATATACGCAGACTTTACCACTACCTTATAAAGATAAAGATGTTGTTTTCGAGAAACCCTGGTCTCAAATATTTTATAATTTCTAAAACAAAAAAAAGTAACATTCTCACAATGTGGCCAATTTTAAATGTTAAATTAAATAACTTACTGCCTTTATGTTGTATACAGAGATCATGCTTCATACAACAAGCATCAAGTCCATCACATGGTTGTTCCCCAGGGCATCCACTGTACATAATTCCACAATACTTGCCATATCTTAGGAATGGAGGAACTGCACCACCAAAATCATTTTTTTTCTCTTCAATATACAAAATTAATTATTTATGGCCAAAAGTAGGAGTGACAGTTTTAAACATGGAAAAAGAGTGTACCTGCACAGAACTTTGATTCACATGTTCTACTGCATTCTTTTTCCTAAAATGAATTTTAAAAAAGTTGATTAGGGTAATGTTTGTGAATAATTAACATGAATTTGGTACAGTTCGAGCCCTAATTTGAAAATATCTATTAAGGATTATCTAGCCGACTATGTATAAATTAATAACTATTATTGATGTTAGAATTATTACGAGAATTTTCCACATTAGTTGACAATTAGAATTTACAAGAGATAAAAATGATATGCATCCCTTCCTAGGCTATATGGACAAAGAGAATTAATCTGCTTATAATAAGGATTTTCAATGATCATAAATTTCTGATATTTCCTCAAAGTTGCTGTCATTTAATGCATGATAGAATTTCTTATGCTTTCATATCAAAGGGCTTTTGCTATGAAGAAGCATTAGTGTATTGTACAATTGAAGTACTACACTTGAGAATGGGGAAAAAATGTGGCACGAATCTGAATTAGCTGAACCATTGAATTTGAAATATTATGAATTGATGGGGGTTCAACAGATTTTAGCTATACCCCTTAACCTGACTATAATTATAGAAAAGCATGTGATGAGAGAGATATAGAAAGAAAGATTTACCAAGGAGACGCCAGCATTAGTTTCTATACCAATGTTAAGTGCATGAATTGAAATGATCAAGGCTCCTATGATGCAAAGTAGAAGAGATAACTTCAATGACTGCAGAGAAGAAGCCATTGAACTTGGTAGAAAGAAAGAAAGAAAGAAATTGCACTGAATTATGAGACAATTTTATTTAATTGAAGGGCTCTGATTTATAGAGAGAAATGGTTGGTGACAATACAAAAATATGTGTATAGCCTTTCTAGCTGAGTAGATGAGATGAAATAATTTGTCTTGTAACGTCTCGTGACATGTTTTTGGCGCTACTTGGACATGCCATAAACACTATACTCAAACTTTTTTTTTACACTGAGCTGACCGTGAATCTCAATTATTCCATTGAATATTTTATTACCAGGGAAATTTTCAAAAATATACTGCACAATATAAAATATTATGTTATTTAGTTTAATACTCTTTTTGTGTGGCACCCTTTTCGTTTTGATTCGTCCAAACAAATATCACCTTGCTATCATTAGAAATAATTTAATTTTAAAAATTTTTTTTTACCCGAAGTAATTCACAATCACACAAAATAGAACGGAGAAAGTATAAAATATTATATCAGAGAAAGAATTATACATAATGTATTATATCGAGTATAATATTTTATAGGAAAAAGTATACAAAATAGACCTAATTTGAAATTTTTACCCTTAATAGACCCAATCTAAACTATTTACCCTTAATGGACCAATTGCCCAAACTATTTACCTTTCTACCCACTTAACCCTTTTTATTTCGCGTGCTGACGTCATGCTAACGTTAGCATAAAATACTATGAAATATACTCTGGCGGTATATATATACCATAGCGGTATCATATAGAATGAGTTCAGTCATTTGTGATACTCTGGTGGTATATTGATACCTAATTGGTATATATGATTTTTTTTAAGAAACAAATAAAAAATTATTAAACTCTAAATTAGTAGAAAATATATTCGTTATATACTCTGTCGGTATATTTATATCATATCAGTATCATATAGGATTGAGCTTAATCATATGTGATACCTTGTTGGTATATGTATACCCTATCGATATATCATACAAGCAGGTGCGAAAATCAGCATGACGTCAGCGCGCGAATTTTAATATTAGTGGGGCAAAATTTTAATAGTATGAAGATACAAAATGTAAAAGGATATATAAATATAAATAGTTTAATTTAAACGGATATAAAATTAATTTTTCCTATTTTATAATAGGCTACATGATGTGAATATTTTCTCCCAAAGGACAAAAAGCATAGTTTTTGATCCATCTTACCCCCCAAAGCTGGGGGTTGACATGCTTCAATTCGATTCTTCAATTTTGAAAAAGTGTGCACCTAATATTGAATATAATTAATTTAATTTGATTTGACTTTTTTCAACTTCAATTAGATTTAATTGGTATTTTTAAAAATGAATTTTTCCATATGAATGAAAAATAAAATGAAGAGTATCAAATCAAAATATAATACACTTAAAAATTAAAATCCTATTAAATGATGTGTCTCATCATGGAACATTATTATGCTGAAAAGACACCTAAAATTTAAAGAGATTAACTAGTATCCACCGACAGTGGACAATAAAATTACACGATCAGCTATTTTTTAATTAAATTAACTAGTATCCACCGACAGTGGATAATATAATTACACAATCAGCTATTTTTTAATTAAATAATAAATAATATCACATATTATTTATTATTTAAATTAAAATAAGTATTAAAGGTAAGTTGGACTCTTAATTAATGGGAGGAGTTTGTTTAGGATTCTTACTAATTGACTTACTAAAAATAGGAAAAGATTCTTCCATAATCATTAATGGGAGGAGTTTGTTTAGGATTCTTACTAATTGAATTACCAAAAATAGGAAAAGATTCTTCCATAACCAGTTTCATCTTCATGTTTTCAATACCATTGAAGCAACTCGCCTACACAGTTAAAGCAATTTGAGACAATTATTAGCACAAACATCGTCCATGCCCCACATCGTTTCATTACCATTTGTAGATGTGAGACTAATTAACACATTATTTCATACCCTAAACTGAATATCTAAATGAGTATCAACTAATCGCAAGCGTTTCGGTTGAAACTTAATCCTTATTTGGAATAGGTTGTTTGTATTGGAAAAACAAATTGAAAAGGTAAAGAAGTTAATGAAGATTCTCAGTATCTTCAACGTCAATTTAGAGAAAATTCAAGATAATATAAAGATTCATCTGTACAAAAGGCATCTAGCTTTGCTTGTCAATGAAAAAATTATAACACAAGAAACATAACATTTAACATTTTTCATCACTACATTTTGTGAAGCATTTATGCACAACAGCCAAAAATTTGAGAGTTTCCTGAGATCTCTGTTTCCCTCAAATTAGATAATTAATTCATTATGGGTGAAGATCCTGGACGGAACAGCAAATCGAGCTGAGAAGGAACGAGAAAGTTCATCAACATTGGTCGAAATCGAACCTTGGTCAAAATTCTTCGAAAGAACTCGCGTACACAGTTGAAGCAATTTGAGACAATCATCAGCACAAAGGTGTATTCTTCGCAGCGTGAAAAGGTATCGTGTTTCAATATATGAAGAATTATATATTTTTTGTGACGAAGGATAAAATCAATCATGAAACATAGAAACTAAACTAAATAATAAGCAAAGAAAAACCTATCAATTAGATAGTAAAAACTCAAAATACACTTAAAGTTAGCAACAAAGTGCAGGGGTACTTGCTACTGTATCCGCATATCCTGGTATCAACGTCACTAGTAACTTGGTCGCAAAGCAAATATTTTTAGTAATTGGTATCTCATGCTTAGCTAATTGAATATAAAGACATTGTTTGTTAGTTTTCCTTTCATTAACTATTCTTTCCAGTTCCAATTTTTAATGCGAAGATAGCTCTAGGTCATGGATTCTGCCCTCTGTTATGTATGTGCACTACTTGATTTTTCTTAAAAAACAATTCACATGAGAATTCACGCAACAATTAGCAGGCCAAAACTAGATTAATAATCCTTTTCAGTAAGTCTATTCATGTATGAAAAAGCAACACTTGCTATTTTTACCAAAAAATTATATGTATTTAGGATGCTTCCTTCCACAAATCTAAATTTTGATGCTTCTCAAAGTATACTAATGCTTTGGAGAACTATGAAGACAAAAAAGTTATTTGCAACATGACCTGTACTGAGGGTATAGTCTGTCCATAAATTCAACTTCAGCTTATTCCCATGAGTACTGCTCATTTTTTTAGCTTTGCTGATTGCTAGAGCAAGTTATGTCTTGCCGAGGAGCTTTTCTGTAGTAACCATTTCCTCTTGATCTGCCATAGTCAGGGTCACCTTCATCTTGATCACCTCTTTCAAAACCACGGCCACCGTAGCGCCCTCTTCCGTCCATGAAGTAGCCAACTCTGCCTCTACCCTTTCCGCTTCCTCGAATTAAGTTGTTTTTGTTTGGTCTCCTCCCTTCAATGTATAATTGGTATCCACCAATCTGAATAGTAGATGCCTCAATTGCATTCTGAATCCCATTCACATCTTCTAATTCAACAAATGCATAACATATATCAATGTCCTTTCGCGTTCTAATGGCAACAACATCAGGCTTTAGTTTACCAAACTTTTTGAATTCCTCCTCAATTACATAAAGAGCCATTGTCGTAGGCACATTTTTGACATATACAGACTTGACTTCAACTGTGAAAAGTTCAAAAAGGAAAATCATGAAAGCATTGCTACAACGAGATCCCTCAAAAAAGAATACACATTCCTTAAAAGATAGGATGAGTACATTATAACATAGTATGAGAAACCAACACTTGATTTTTTCTAACTCTCCAGCTTGAGTTGTATTTTCTTTGGAACTGCAGATCTTGAAGGAGAACAAGGACAAGAAAGATGCTGAGTAAATATCAACCCGTACAACATAGTCTAGAAGTAGCAGATACTGTGAACAAAGGAAAAACAAGACTTGTCTACATACTAATGCTGATTATTGACATTTCAGATTCTGGTATCTAAATACTTCAGATCTTAAAGTTTTAGGAAGCTGAACCACGTAACAGATAAACAAGTTTTTGTATTACAAATTTAGAATGACTTGAAGATCAACAAATTGAAGCACCAAATCTTTCAAGTTAGCCATTTCGTAGAACACTGTTTTTGAGAGTATTAGCAAGATAATGACACAATCATCAAGAATCTTGACACTTCTTTAACCCAAAGCCAAAATATAAGGGAAGCCAAAGATACCAAAATAACAAATGCGACATTACTTGAGTTTATACCATGGATCTTAGTTTTACATCAAACATTCCATTTTTAATTTACAAAATCATATCTAACAGCTGAGTTTTTCATTGTAATATGATCTATGTAACAAAAGAAAAAGTACGAAACCAAATAAACATGTTGTCTGGGCTGAGTACATGTTGAATAAAACAATGGAACCACAACACAAAAGTTCCACAAATAACATGACCCTTTTGTGAATCTTTATCAACCAGCACATCAACCCAAATGAAACATCATATGTAGTATAAGCTTGGTAGCAAAAACAAGAATTCAGTCACATATGTATAAACATATCATTTGAAATAAGCAATTAAGTTCTAGCAGTAGGCACTGCCGCCCACATAAATTTACACTCACCCCACCTCGCATAAAAAGTAACTAACTTCTGGATAATAAAAACATAATCAACAATACAATAAATTTAGAACTTCAAGTTTGAAATTTGATAATAACTGTAAGTTAAAGGTATTTAAACAAATGAATATGCTATAAAACTAAAAAATAATAGCTAAAATCTGCATGATTGTATCTCCAATCATCTTTTATAATTCAAAATTTCAGAACTTCAAGCCAACTCATAGATTAGAATATATAAATGCAGTAAATCAAATGCACCGTAAATGATGTTGGATATAAATCATCACCACCATTTTATCCTTGAAATGATTCTAAGTACGATGGAATCTACTTTAAAAAGAAATCAATAAGCGAAAGAAGAATCTATTAGTCGAAAATATAATGGTGCATAGAGAATAAGTCTTAATCAAAATTGATATGATCTATTAAAAGGAAAAAATTACAATTGCAGGGTCTGCATTAAGAAATGCATCTATGTTTTTAGGTTTCACTTCAATATTTGAGTTTGAACTGCAGATTAATAAAAAAAGATTAAAATATGTGAATTAATAAACTAATATGCTTCAAAATTATAAAATTACTAAATCAAATTGACAATTAAGACCAAACTATAAAATTACCTTATTTTCTTGCCTTTTTTTTGTAGTTTTGATTTTCCTTTTTGGATTTTGAGAAGAGCTTCTTTTAACCTTCCGAGAACTCTCTAGACCACCCTTCATTCTCAAAGAACTAGGACGTCCTTTGGTAGCTACACATGGAGGGTCAAGTAAAGTAATATCTTGTCTCTGTTCACTTGAGTTCAAATTCAGATTTGACTCGTTAACTTGACTGTCACATACATTATCATTCTCATCCTCGTACGAAATTTCTTCAAGATCTTCACATAATTGCAACAATTTTTGATAGATAAATTTATAATGCTTTCCAGATCTAGTAGCTCATTCTGAGAGACCAAGAGAATGCATCATAATGTTATTGAACCATATAGTGGAAGACTTCAAATCATTCACATGTAATCTTGTATTTGAAGTGTTATCAACTTTTTCTTTAGTCACATACATTGTCCACCGATCCAAGAAATAACATGGTGGAAGTGAGTGAATTTGTTTCTTTATAAATTGTATTTGAAGTGTTATCAACTTTTTCTTTGGTCGCATACATTATCCACCGATCCAAGAAATAACATGGTGGGAATGAGTGAATTTGTTTCTCTATAAATACCGTAAGCACATGCCTACATAAAATGTCCATAAACTCAAACTTGTGACAAGAATAGGTGGCCTCTTTCGATACAAGATTCAATCTAACAATGTATGTTGGGGCCTGTCTTTCAAACAGATGCACTTTATAGATATGTACTCTATCCTGAACCTCAATCTTTTCTGACACAAACTTTTGAGATTGAATCAATTCATCTTGAAATATTCAAAATATTTTCCTAGTATATACTTTGACTGCTTCTACCTCCATAGGATATAAAGTTTTTAAGATAGCCTTTGAATGTTTTGTCATATAATCTTTCTCCCTTGCTTTCTCGTACCTAGCATCAACAACTTTATCATATTGCTTTACAAATACACTCATTAGTGTACTAGAGTTAAAGATAATCCTTAAAATACTTATTCATACTTTCACTTCTTTGAGTTGTTGACATTCCAGCATAAAAAGTAGTTCGCACATAAGCTGAAATCCATTTCTCACGAATTGCGTATATTTTATGCAACCAACTATGTTCTTCCAAATTGTACGTTTTCATTATACATTCCAAGCAAGTTTGAATTCCTCAGGAGTGGTTGTATAATGCAAACGCTTACTAAATTCACTTTGAAAGTTATCATATTCACGAAAAACGTGATTTAAATATTCAAAAAAAAATTTCTCAATGTGCCACATACAAAAGTGATGTGCACTATTTGAGAATACCTTTGCAATTGCATTACTTATTACAACATCTTGGTCTGTGATTATAGTACGAGGTGCAATACCAAATATTGCCTCTTGCCAAGTGTGAAGTAACCACTGAAAAGTTTCTTCTGTTTCATCCCAAAGCAAAGGCATCTTATATTTATAGTGATTGATAGTGATTATCAACTCTGGTAAATGGGACAAAAGGCATCTTATATTTATTCATCAAATATGTAGGATCAAACAGGACATCTCCAAAAATCTTGTAAGCTATCCTAGACCTAGCATCAACCAAAAACAATTAGCTAAATGACCCTCTACATCCATTTGTATTGCATAAAAGAATCTTGGGCTATCAGATTGACGCTTCTGAAAATATTTCAACATCAACTGTGCATCTCCTTTCTCAAGATAGTTTTGCCTTTTGTGCTAAAATAATTTTGAATATCTCGTCCAGTTAGATTAAGATTGTCTATGCCCCTAGCTTGAGTGACCAACATCGATGCAATTTTACTTGGACGAATACCAGAATTATCTAAAAGATCAATAAGATTCTTCTGAGCCTCTGATTTTTTTTTCTTTTTGATCGCAAGAATTTCTGGCTATGGGGAGAAGCAAGTTCATGATTATGATTTGAGATAAGCCTAGCTATAATTCACTTTTCTTCTTCTTTCTTTGATAAACATATCATCACTTTGCATCCTTCTTTAGTCTCATCTCGTTGCTTATTACTCTCAAGACTTTTCTTTGAGTGAAATCCTTCTTTTGAACAAACAAACTCTTGACCAATTATTGATTTATCTTTTCTTGATCTACTTATACGATTTTTACGCACACTAAAGCCATTACGATGAGCATAATCAAGATAAAATTTAAAATCAATATCAATTGATTGAAACTCCATACCAATGTAAGGCTCTCTCAATTTTTCATCACATATTTGAGGAATAAAAGGTACGACTGCGTTCATTTTTCTTTCTGTTTCCTCCCAGGAACCTTCAGTTCTTTCTGCATTTTGCTCTTCTAAATTAGAGGTTTGAAGAGTATCCTGTAATAAAATTATTAGATGTTAGAGTAATAAAAATTTTCTTCGTCACACAAAACATAAATTCTATGTACATTGAAACAAGACACTTTTTCTTATTGCGAAGAGGATTTGATTAGTTAATGAAAAATATTTAATTAGTTACGATATAAAGTTATGATATAATGATAAAATCTCTATTCTTGACAGTATATAATGATAAAAGTTGTTAACGAAGAGGAATGACAACAACTCCATTCTTATTCCATGGAAACAACAAAGTCTTCTAAATTAGAGATTTGTTATTAATTAGTTAATGAAGAGAATTTAATTTGTCAAAAACATATATACCCTCAAGAATGAAGCTTTTTTCAAAGACAATATGGAAGTTGTTGACATCAAGAAAGACAGTTTAAAAACGAGTACTTTTTTGTTATACACATCAAGTTCTGAAGGAGAAAACGATAATGCATTAATTTACTATATGTATATATTGTGCTATTGATTGTCTCAAGTTGCTTTAACAGTGTACGCCCGCAAGTTGCTTCAATGGTATTGAAGCGTGAAACTAACGATGAAACTGGGAGATGGAAGAGGCTTTTCCTATTTTTGATAAGTCAATTAGTAAGAATCCTAAACAAACTCCTCCAATTAATTAACAATTCAACTTACCTTTAATACTTATTTTAATTTAAATAATAAGTAATATGTGATACTATTTATTATTTATTAAAACATAGCTGATCGTGTAATTTTATTGTCCACCGTCGATGGATTAGTTAATCTCAAATTTAAAATCATGTCAAGAATATTTTACCTTCAGCTAGGTTCCGATGTCTACAATTTATTAAAAAAAATTAGGGCGAAGGCAAATTTTTTTACATGACGTACGATAGCAAAAATATATTTAAGTTTCATATTTAAAGTTAATTTCAGAATTATAAATCTAATGCTACTTTGATTTATTCATCGCTGATGTAACTTTAGTTGAGCTTTTCTTTAAGGGACTTTATATATAATTTAGAAATTTATTTAAGAAAAGTTCATTCTTTGTTGTACCAAAAATTGCAACTTTTATATCAAATCGAAGAATCATAATTTTGAAAAAAAAATCAAAATTAAATTTAAAAATTAAATTAGTTCGATTCAATTTAATTTTTCAAATTTTTAATATATATACCCATCTTTACCTCCAACACACACATATTTGTTGAAATTTAATATTGATTTCTCATATTGATAATTACTCATTTCACTGACCAAAATGCCCTTGATGCATGAAGAGACGTCCTGTAAACTTCGAGTCTCATTGATTCTTCATAGTGAAGTATTCTCTTCGTACCAAAATAAATAGTACTTCATCCGTCTTCTTTTATATGACACTCTTTGACTTAATACGGTGTTTAAGAAAAAAAGTAAGATTTTTGTAACTCGTGGTCTAAAATCATTTTGAGATATTTGTGTGGTTGAGAATCATTTCATTAAGGGTAAAAAGGAATTTTCAAGGTTAAATTGTTTTCAATTAGAGTAAAGTGATATTATTTTTGGGACAGACCAAAAAAAGAAAAGGTGCTACATAAAATGAGATGGAGAAAGTATTATTTTTTATAAAATTTTATTTATTAAAAAAATTAATAAATATTTCTTATGAATCAAAGATTATTAAGAAGCTGAAGGATAAAGGTATAATTGAAAAAATATTAATAAAAATTATCTTAAATTTCTAAAACAATTCTTATTTTATAACAATTTCTTTTTTGTTAAGAAGGGAGCAAAGTTAATATCATAGATGGTCACTAAACTAGGAGTTCTTTTCAGAGAAAGTCACTTAGCTTTCATTTTTAACTCTAAAGTCACTCAACTATGAGTTCTTTTCTAAGAAAGTTACTCAACTTTGATTTTTACATCAAAAGTCACTCAACTATGTATGTTTTATCCTTAAAGTCACTCGACTTATTTAATTAATTTTTATTTCTAATCAATATTTTAAAATTTTAAAATATAGTCATTTAAATTGTTTAATGACTCAATCCACTAAAAAATATAATATGGAGCAGTTATTTGATTTTTTCGATTCAAATAATTTTTCCAATCTTCCCTAAAAGTTTGCAAAATGTATACTCCAATCACTACTATACTGATATGAAATCAAGAAAATAATTGATACCCAAAACATCCCATTCGATTTTTTTCACTCATTTCAAGATTTATTGATAGATATACTGGATTAGGTTTTGGTTAATCTAGTGTATCGTCTTGAATTTTATGGGTATTTAAAAAATTATTTGATTGGGAAAAATTAAATAATTGGTCCATATTATATTTTTAGCGGGTCAAATTATTAAATGATTTAAATGAATATATTTTAAAATTTTAAAATATTGGATAGAAATAAAAATTAATTAAATAGGTTGAGTGACTTTGAGAGTAAAACATTAATAATTGAGTGACTTTGAAGTTAAAAATCAAAGTTGGGTGACTTTCTGAGAAAAGAACCCATTGTTGAGTGACTCTAGAGTTAAAAATGAAAGTTGAGTGACTTTAGAGTTAAAAGAATTCATAATTGAATGACTTTGGAGTTAAAAATAAAAGTTGAGTGACTTTCTATTAAAAGAATTCATAGTTGAGCGATCATTTGTGATGTTAACTCGAAGGGAGTATGTATTTAGAAAATCGAAAAATTTCACATTCTTTTGATAACCTAGTATAAGTTATATTTGACTAATCAATTTTAAGAATACTTTTAAACTCCAATTATATTTTGATCAAATATTTTAAAAGTATTTCTAATTCTATTTTTTTAAGTGATCTTCAAATTGAGGATACATTATCGCTAATTTGATGGATATTCGTACACAAAATGGCTTCTAATTAAAAATTAAATGATGATGCTTGTAGTTACGTAGTTGTAGAGCTTGTGGGATCATATATGTCAAAGATTCACGTGCCAATATGCCAGAAATCCAAATATTCAAATATGCTACCATTTATTTATTATGCTTAATATATTTCTGTGGTTCACTTTTATTTATTTATTATTATAAGAATATATTTTAAAAAATTTTAATATATCAAAAAAAATTATTAATTTTTTTTATATTTTATACTTAATATTAGTTGTTTATTTTCAAAGACCTAATATTAAAAATCAATTAGAATAATTATTCTAATAAAATATTCATATAAATTATTGTTTCTTAAATTAAAGGGTACATGCGAAGTCTAAAATGAACGGGGGAATATTAAAGATTACATCGATTGAGGAAAGAGATTCACTCCCTCTGTTATATTTTACTTGACTTGATGAATTTGATACTCCTTTTGTAAAAAGATTTATTTACTAAATTAATCTTATTTATAAAGGTAATATTAAAAGAATAAAAATAAATCTCTTGATTTTTAAAAATAAACTAATAAACATAAAAAATTAGTTTTGATACAAGGATCAAATAAAATAATATCAGGGAGGAAACTGTCATACGAAGTGTTCAAGTTGGAGGATTGTTGTCATGATTTATACATGATACCTTTCTTTACTATATTGCTAAGAAGTGATAAACTTGTGATGATTTTTTTATCACTTGTAATTAATTCATACAACGAAGACATTGACATATTACGATGGTCTGAATACAACTTATGATCGATGAGATAATTTATGTTGGGATTTAATAAGAATGAGATAAATTATATTGAAATTAGTTTTTATTGAGTGTTTGATTTGTTACATAAATTTCAAGAATATATTGTTTGTACACAAAAATACCTTTCATTTTATTATTATTTTTATGTATTTTCTTTTCTAGCTTTAGTTATTCAATATCATTTTTAAAATAAAACTTTTATCTTATTTAACTTAAATATTTTTATGTGTATGCTTCCATGAGAACACTGTATGCATTTAAAATAAAACTTTCTTATTTAATTTAAAAATAGAGCTTTCATTTTTAAGTTTGTTAAAGTAAAAAAGAATTTATGAAAAAATCAAAATATAAAAAAAATAATTAGAATTAGTCAATAAAAATTATATTATATAGTATAATTTTTTAATAGAAAAATATGAAGAAGTATCATAAAAATAATTTAAGAAGTGAAGGTTGTGAATGTTATTATATATTGCATTAAAAATAATGTAAATATACATAAATATATAAAGTGAGGTATAAAAAGCGTTTAAAAGGATATCCTTGTCATTTACTTGTTTTTATTCCAGAATAAGTTACCTCGGGATTAATATACCACTCAAGAGGAGAGATAACTTATCTTAATATTATTTATTAGTCTAGGAATAAGTTATTTTGAATTTGCCAATCAAACATCAATTTAAGGACCACTATATTATTATCCCAAAATTATTTGCACTTATCCTTCATGTCAAACAACCCGTAATATATATACTTTATGTAGATTGTATAGGTCTTTATACCTCCAAATTAGGCACATTAACTATGTTATTAACACTATTATTACTTAAATTGTACGTCTTAAAATTCAGAGAATACTTACATTTTACAATAAAATAGTTGGTCAAACATAAAAAGTTTTTACGCGAAAAAGTATGAATTGGGATCGTCCAACCTATGACCTTGGCTTGTTTTAGTTTAAAAACACTTTTTAGAGTTATCAAACACTAAAGGTGTGTATGGTAGGAAGGAAAATATTTTTTTAGAAAATATTTTTTTTGTAAAATAGGTTAATTTTTAATTTATTTTTTTATGTTTGATTGATGAGTGAAAAATATTTTTTAAAAAGTATTTTTTATTGTTTGATTAGTGAATGAATATATATATTTTAAAAATACTATCTTTTATTTTTTGCTAGAGAATAGAAAATATTTTTTTAAAAAATAATTTTTGACATGATAATCAACCTCATTAATCGATTCAGG
>DF366045.1:0-22386 GCA_000787875.1 Solanum virginianum
ATCGGGTGCCACATTCTGGCATGATAATAATAAAGAAAAACATATTGAAATGATTTAATACACTCAATCTCAAAGAACCTATCTGTCCAAAGAAGTGTGGTGTGGAGACTTAAGTCCTTATGTATGTTCTTGGTATTGTTGACGGATTAAATACATGTTTCATTGTGTGGTCACTTTTACTTGTAATTGTTATTTGTTGCTTGCCATTGTTAAGTCCTATAGTTGATTTCCTGATATTACTTTATATATATCAGTTTCTTTTTGGAGTCTGCCAATGATATCTACTCAGTACATGTGTATTGTACTGACTCCTACTTGTATTTTTCTTTATTTTGCTTTTGTGGAGTACAGCAAGTGTTTCATTGACTTCAACTCGTGCTCAGCTCTAGCTGGTAGTTGGTATATCAGATTTCAGGTTGAGCTAACCTTCTAGCTCATGCTGGATTCTATCAGTTATGACATAATGCCTTTAGTTTTTGGACATAAACTATTTTATTTATCTATTTTGGTGTTGTTACTCTTTACTTAGTATTTGAGATTAGATGTCCTTGATATAATGACTTTCAATTTTGGAAAATATTGTGTAATAGACTTAGTGATTTTGTTGTTTTCATTTTATAAATTTGAGCCTCTGTATTATCATTGTACTTCATAAGTTGAACTGCTAATATAGGTTGAAATTTGTATCATTGGTTTGCCCACTTAGGAGGTTAGTGAGGGTGTCACTTATGGCCCATTTTAGGGTCGTGACAGGATCCATGATAGTGTAAAGTTGTGTGAAGCTCTAATTTATGATTACTATAAGAATCTAGATAGTATATTTAAGTTATCAATATGGAGTAGGTTGATGTAAGCATTCCTTGTCATCACGAGTAACTAAGTGGATTGGGGATTATGGATAGATGATGATGAGTTTTTCATTATAGTCTAAGTTTTATACAAATGAATTTATTGGAGCACAGAAGTTGAGTGTTAGTAGGCAAAAACAAGAGGTTAGATTGTAAGAGTTGTGGAAAGTTGTTATGTACGCCATTAAGAGCAACAAATATAGAATAATCATGGCCTAGTCCCATGTACTACTTATTGATTCTCATTCATGTTAAGTTTTGAGGATAAGAGGCCATGACTTTGCTCAGCAATTTTTATCTCACCTCATGGATCTAAGAGTTTCCAGCCCTATGTTGGATGAGATGTGACTTGAGTTTTACACTATGTATAGTTCTGTGAACTCGAAATGAGTCTTGATAGATGAGGGAGATCGTACTTTATTATAAATGTCCTCAGAAAAGATTTTTCGATTAAATCATGCTAATGATCTTTCGCTCCAAGACCTTTCAGTGACACTGCTATACAGTCTTGATAGAAATGTTAACAATAGTAGTAGAGTGATTGTTGATGAGAGAGAATGAATGTTCTCTATTCTGGTAATGATGTTATACCATTTCCTTTTAAGGTTATAGATGTGGAAGAGGAGTTAGAGAAATCTTGATGAGTCTAATAGATAAGTAAAAGAATATTAGTGTCTCTCATGATAAGAGTTCATGCGATTGAGGGTGTAGATATGTTATGGTAGGCTTGAAGATTCTCAAGTGATGTAGACCTTAAAGAAGCCATAAAGTGGTTAGACTGATAGGACTGAATGTGTGGTTGTTATTATGTGAGTGTATTAAAGTGATAAAAACGAGTGGCATTCTTTAAGTAAAGGTCACTATAGGGATATGAAATATAGATTTCGAGGGGTTAGATTGGTGTAGGTATGATCATCCTAGGACTAGCACCTTGTAACTTAGAGTTAGACGTGAACGGAATAATAGGATGTGGTTAGGCATAGATTTGAATAGGAATTATAAGCTTAAATTGATAGAGTGTAGTGCCATTAAAAGGAGCGTAGTTGAGATGAGGTGCTAAGCTTGAAAGTGTCCATAGAGTCTTGTATATCACGATGGTCTCATTCTTGATTAGAGTCAATGACTTTCTTCTCAATTTTGAATAAGTGATTGTCGAGGTGTTCAAGTGATTCAAATTGATTGAGCTCTGATGTCCTATTTGTGCCTGATAGTGAGAATGTCTAAGGAATGTCTCTACTTTTGATCTAAACTGATTTGTCTATTTTGAGTGATTTATGACTGTGCAGATTGGCTGACAGGCATGATGGTGATTGGTTGACTATAATTCGTTGATCTGATAGAGTCTCAATTGTTTGATTCGTGATATGACTTCACTCTAATTTACCCATTATTCGAGGACAAATGATCCTAAGGAGGAGATAATATAACACCTAGTAAAATTATGAAAATACCCCTAGATAAGAGAATGTTTCATAATGCATCTTCCCAAACATTTTTGACAAATTCGAGGTCGAAAATGCGATTAGCATGAAAAATTGTGTGAAAAAATGGTCCTGGCTAATTTTTAGAGTAGCCGGATCAAAAGATAATTTTTCGAAGTGAAAATGCAATTTCAGAAAAGTGCTTGATATGTCCGCGTTGCGGACTTGTCGCAGACTTGCACTTAATTTTGGTCCGATTATTTTCTACAGGATTAGAAAATTGATCAAAAAATAATTTATGAAAAATTACACATAAAACACATTTAATTTGACATCTGTGATTGATGTGTATTTTTATAGAAAAATAGTTTTTCAACACATTTTAAGTTTTTCATCGAAAAATGAGCTGAAGTGCGACAAGTCCGTGTTGTGGACTTGTCCCATTACAGTATTTGATATTTAGTTTTAAAAGTAAGAACATTTTAGTTTTTTTTTTCCTCCCATCCTAGACTACAATCATGTCACTTTGAAATCATTTTCAAGCCTATATCAATTTCTAAGCGTGACTTTTCAATCATTTTCACCATTCATCTTAAGAACTAGAGCTAAGGAGAAAAGAGGAGGCTAAGGTTCAAGAGGATTGAGGCCAATTTCTTACAAATTTGATTGTCTATCTCCATTTCAAGTATGTAAGGCTAACTAAAGCATAAGATTGTTCTCCCATATGCCCTTATCGATGGTAATAGAGAAAATATGAAAGTGTTGACCTTTATGCATGTTTTTCATGAATATTTTCTTTATATACATTTTATGTATTTTTCTATGTTGATGATCATCATAAACTCGATTTTATGGTTAAATGCTTTTACATGAGTTATTTCACAAGCCTGATATATATTACTTTGTAAAAGAATGCATGAATGAACCTAAGGATTGAGTTTAGGTCTTGATTTGAGAATGTTGATTGTAATTGTGATGTGAGCATAATGATAGGTTGATAGAACTTGATGGTCCTAAGAGTCTTCCTATTTGAACTCTAAAAGATTGGTCTAAATTGAAAGTCCTTTGACGTGGTTGTTTAGTTCACTCTTGAAAGGTTGATGGATTGGTACGAGTCCTTATGAGACTCATTGATTGGATTGATTGAGATTGATGATTTATCAGCATTGAGTCTTGGGAAGAGTATCAAGCACCAAAGTGCTAAGTCCAACTTGAACTCATTAATTATGTCTCCAAACGCAGGAGAGGATTGAACTATTAAGGCAGATGTTCCTCGTGATAAGGTGTACCTGAAATAATAGAGGACACAATTATCTCATCCACTATGGATCTGATTTGTTCTTACCCCGATAAAGTATTGAATGACTCTGGCAATATCAGCGGGATTGTTGTACGATCACTGACTCATAAGTGATTGTTGTCGGATAAAAGAAACTCCCATAAAAGTTCTACACTAATAGTACTCTGATTTGATTCAATTGACTGGAATTATTGGATTATCTATGATGGATTATTGTCTACTCTTTATTCTTGCTTTAAATAGATGTTTGATATTTTTAATTGAGCTTTTCTACGTTGATTATTGTTCTACCTATATCTGTTTCATTCAACTATTTTACATACTTGTACATTCTACGTGTTGACGTACATTTGGACTACATCATTTTATTATGCAGAGATAGGTACTAGAGATCATCAACAAGTGCAGCGTTGAGGATCTATTGCAGTCAGCTGATATGGTGAGCCCTCCCCTATTTCCAGATGATACTCATTTATATTTTCATCTAGCTTTTAGAGTTAGACTTTAGATTTGCTAATCTTGATTTGAGTAGCCATGGATCTGTCATTGGCACCATTGAACAATTGATAGAAGCTTCATATATTAGAGCGTGATACGTTTTGAGTTGAATATTTATTTTGGACTAATTTCTTTCATACTAGTCTTATTGAGTTGACCTGACTTTTATGTATTTAGATTTTCCACCTTCTTTTATCATTAGTCTTCCATTAATTTATTAAATATGTTGATTGAGTAATTGTGATGAGGCCAAGTGGTTCTCTTAGGGACTAGTAATAGTCTCTGAGTGCTGGCCACGTCTAGGGTACCCTTCTCGAGCGTGACAAATCCAAAGGGTTTCATGTACAGGGATCTTGCGAGTTGATACGGAGTAAAAGAAAAAGTGTAGAAAGATTATTATTAGTATTATTATTATTATTATTTTGCTTTTAGCAGATCAAATTATTGGGTTTTCTCGATTCATTGTTACTTATCTATCTTTTTGTGATACATAGAGATTTAGATTTTTAATGTATCTAGTTTTTTTAAATTTTTTTTGGAGGTAAGGCGGGGAAGGGGTTAAATTAATATATAATGTCTTTATTTTAACATTATGAGGTATTACATTTTTGTCATGAACAATATATCATGTTGAAATATTAGTTTTAATACATAATTTTAATTTACCGAAACACAAATTATTATGTATCATGTTAATAGTTATGTATAAATTATTATGTATCATGTTAATAGTTATGTATTATAAATTTCGTTATCTTTTACTATCAGATACATACATCAAATATTCAACTAGAAACCTAATTATCTGTAGATATTATCAAGTATAATTGTTGATATATAAAAACTAATATTTTTATAACAGTATTAGTTGTATCATATCCATAGTTATGCATATGACACAAAATTGATAGAGCAACTGGTTGATTTTTTTAATTTTTTTGTTTATAATCTTTTTTGAGACACATGAGTTCTGGTCTATTTTCATATCTAAACTTGTGTGTTTCTTACTTTTAATTATTATCTAATACATATCAATTCACCACTGTGTTATGCATCACACACAAAAAAATGCTTTTGGCAACAACTGCACATATAATAGATCTTTTATAAAATATCATATTTCTCAAACAAAATAATACACATAACTAATAAAATTAGTGCATGCTACATAAATTCTAATTTATAATCAATGTATCTGATACATAGCTATTACCATATTGTTGTTAAGATTTTGAAGTTAACAACCACATTATTAAAAGATCATTAGCATACAGAAATCTAAATCCCTCAATTTTCTTTACATTGTATGGACTCACTGAGTAGACATGAATTCGAAATACTTCTACTGGAGCTATGTTACTCACACTCTTCAAAAATATCAATAAGTGTGTGTCAAATGCTCGATAAATGTATAATTTATGAAGCATATGATACGGATGCAACATCAAATGTTAAGAGTTTATATAATATTGCGCTAAAACATACAATTCAAAGTTATTTCAATGAATTCAAAATCTTTTTAAACCTTAAATTGCGTGCTTTAAGGAGAAAAAGGGAGAAAATGAACAGAATGTTAAAGGGTAAAAGCATATATGAGTGTTTTCGTATACCAATGTGAAAATTCAATTATGAAAAAGAAAAATAAAGAAGTGTGACGTAAGAATAAGAAACCTATAAGTGATTAACGAATCACAAAAATAAAAAAGATAAGACCAAAAAATTACTTAGAAAAATATATTGAAGAGCAAAGGCAAAAGAATAGGGGAGGAAAGTCGTTAAAATTTTATAAAGGAAGTTAGAATCTCCTAGGAAGTGAAGAGATGGCAAAGGAGGCGCTTCAATGGTGTCCAACGAAAGCGATGGTTCTTTTTTATTTTTTAAATTTATTTAATTTAAATTTAATTAAATACAAATAAATGACAATAAATTTTGTGAAAAAAATAAATACTAATGATGGTAGGAGAGTGTTACATAGGGGAGTCATCTAACATTCTCTCTTATATATACTAGATGGTCATGACCTGTGCTAGCACAGACCCAATATTTTTACATCAGAGGAATGACAAGATCTGTGAAAATTGTTGAGTTATGTCTGATATAGATATTCAGAAATTACTAATATGTATGTTGACAAAACAAAGTAATATGTGCTACTTCTATTTTCCTACAAATTTTATCACATATATTTTATATTGTCTTTAATAAATTTCTTGGTTTAGACAATTCTAGTATATCCTTATTGCTTGTACAATTTGTATGTGTAGTATGAAAAAATACACATTACAGAGTAAACAAATTAAGTTCGACGATAAAAAAATACTTTCACTTTTCTGTATTCTGTTCTCATTAATTTGTTGATTGCAAAAACCCATGTTTGTTCAGCTTATTTCAAGGAAGCTTGACAATCCTAGTTGTCGTAGTTTGACTGGCTATCTTAACACAACTATTGAATGTGCTTTGCACTTGGCCCTCTCTGTTAAACATCAATTGTCATGTCCCAAGCCAAGGGCGTAGACGCAACATGACGAATGGGAACTCGAAGGGATCCCAAACAAGCCTCTTAAGCATGCAAAGCTCATCCTTTGTTTCACAAAATCATGAAGAGCAATAAACATATAACACATAAATTCTAAGGAAAACGGAACTTTGGACTCATTCTAAGGAAGAGGGTGTGCATGAATCACACAGCAAATAATGTCTAAAGGGTGGGTTAGTATGACTCACGCTATGGGGGTAATTAAGGACTTGGAACTTCCACATCATCAAGCATTTAACATAAAAAGGGAATATGGGACTAAGGGATTTCTTTCATAATACAAAAGCATGATAAGTCAAGCTCAATCATACATAACCATCACAATATCCAACAACACATCTATCAAGAATACGACGGGGGCCAAGACATCTCTCGGGCTTACCCTCAATAGTTACTATCAAAAGTAAATGAGTCTAAACAACACATGAATATAAGTGGAATCTTGTTTGTAAATGTGAAGAACTCACCAAATATTCTTCAATCGGAACATCTAACCACGTGGAGGAGGAGGATGGTAAGGAACTCCGATCCCTACATGGTTAGATCATGCAAGCAAAAAGTATGTGTTAGTACTTGGAATGTACTAAGTATGCAGGGTGCGGGTGTAAATGCATCAAAGAACATAAATCATAGGTAATCAAGACGTGTCATTAAAAATAATGAATATAGGCTCAATATGTCATGAGAGGCAATTGCCTAGAGGGACATGCATGAAAAAAAATCATCAAATCACAAGACATCATATACATAGTAGGAAGGGACCATAATCGACATATAAGATCAAGCCAGCTACTACTTGAAATCTTGATGTTCACTCCACATCGGACAAGGAGCGGTCTACTTTGCCAAGGTAAACCTAAAACTATCCTTATGGAATAGTCTTTTTGGAAAGTGTCACCACCTTACAACATAGGTTTTTTGGTGGGTTTCATATCTTTTTCTTACCTTATGGCATAGCTTTTTCAGTAGGTTCAACAAATATTCATACCTTACAGCATTGCCTTTTCGGTAGGTACAATCCCGCATAGGGAAATAATATCACAAACCTATGGTGGCACACAATTATAGGACCATGGGAGATTATCAAGGATCTCTCAGTGCTAGGTCATAATCCCACGGAATACTTGAAACATAGTCATAGTTATAGCATGCACAGTCTCAAAATATCTTATGGTCATTCTTGGAGTAGCTCATTAATCATTACTTGTACATCAAAGTTAGGTTTTTACATTAATTTTCATCCTTCATATCATGCTCATGAGCTCATAGCATACTTATAAGCCCTCTTGCTAGTCTCAACTTGTTTATCATACACATCTTGCCATAAGTCATTCATGAGTAAGAACTTGGCATGCATCTTTAAATCAATTCATAGTGGGTATATGTACACAACCTTGAAATCATGCAATTCATGAATAAATGCCATGACAAGAGTATAATAAAATCCTTAAACATTATTCCAAACAACTCACTAATCAATATGAGGAAACGTAGCTAGGGAACCATCAAGCCCTCACATAAAAATTAAAGATTTTATATGGTATTGCATGACATACTAATGTACTAGGATAATCATCATAAAACACTTCATACTATCATTATAATCATGGGTTCATAAAAATCATCATGCATTACCAAAACTTGAGAAATCACAAAAGAGAAGAGGAATGGTTGAGCTTTGATATGTTGTCAAAATACAACACATTTGGTGTATAAAACAAGGGATTTTGCAAGTTCTTAATATGACTTTTAATGTTTTTTATGTGTTTTTATGGCTTTATTGCAGAAAAGATAGGTTGGCATGATTTTCGGTGAAAATTGCAGATTTTGTAGAAGTGCAGAACATACGAGTCATCCTACAAGTCATAGCCCAAGCTATGAGTCGTAAGGTGTCCTCGTAGCCTGAGATAGTAAGCAAAATTAAGGAGCTACAAAGTGGAGGTCAGACCTACAAGGCCATCCTATGAGTCGTAGGTCTCACTATGACTCATATGGGTAGGGTTCGTAGCAAGGAACGGTGAGCCAAAAGTTTGGATCAAGAAGTGAAGGCCTAGACTATGAGAGGAGCATATGAGTCGTAGCCCAAGAAATGACTCATAATAGTAGGTCATAGAAGTCGAGTCCAAAATGCTATAAGCTAACTACGAAACCCCGATTACCACTTGTAGGTCACCTTATGAGTCGTATCTGGACGACGTACTTGCTGCTAGCTATCTTTTCTATTTAATTTTTAGGGTGAATTTGTAAATAGTATAAATACTTAATGATAGGGTTTTTTAGAAGGAGCAGACTTTGAATTTTTCATTTCACACTTTGAATATTCTCTCTAGAATATTTCTAGGGTATAATGTAGATTTTAATTTTCAATTTGAAGACCCACTTTGAGGGTTTGGAATATCATATTGTACTCATCTTCCATTAATCAAATCTTGTGGTTACCAACTTGAAGGTGTTCTTGTTTTTCATTACTTTGGGTAAACTCTCAACTATGTCTTTTACATTCATCGTTGTTAATTTTGCCTTAGCCATGAGTAGCTAAGCACCTACAACTTGGGGTTGTGGAACCATGAGTAGTTGACTTAAAATAACCTAGACTTTGTGCATTTCTTTGATTGGGGTTTTACAGGGATTATTTATTTCTCTTCATTTTAATTGATATTTGGTGGTGGCTAACACCAAACCCCACTTACTATCACGATTCCGACCAAGGTAGTGACGAATAGGAAAAGAGAAGTAAAGGATAGGATTCGATTGATGTGTTCTCGTCTAATCAACAAAACCTAACCAAGGAGAAGTTGATTGGGACCATGGGTAACGGTTAGTTGGCACACTGTGGTTGCTGACCAAGCGTCATGGTGAAATTTGACCTTCACCTTCAGAAGAGGGTTAAAAGAACCTAAGTTACAATCCTGAATGCGAATTCCCAACTAGAGTTATGTAGTCTAGGGTAATTGAGTCAACGAATCATAGGGAACACAATTCTCAAGTAATCCCTTAATTTGATTGTCTTCCCGCTTATTTAGTATAGTATTTATTTTTATTTTTGTTTTTGAATCACAAAACCCCCCATCTTAGAGACTTTAGTAATCGATGCTTGAAATGATTGATAGTTGATCTATATAGCCAACCCCCTTATTACCTATGAATTCAACTCTAACCTCCATTTAGGTTTATTGCTGATTGCGACTGCTTTGTTATTGGAGCATGAACATCAAAATTTATGATGTCGCTGTCGGGGAATACGGCTGGGTTCTTGACTTGATTTCACTATTGGTTAGTTCAAGTATTAATTTCTAGATTCTTTCATATTTTACTTTTATTTTTGTTTTTGTTGCATAGTTTTATTCACAGATTGATTTGCACAATGACCGAATAAAAGCTCTACATCACAAATGATTTGTTGGAGACCTTACAGAGATGTCTCCTATACTACGGGCAAGAATATGAAGACCCCTAAACTCACCTTCAGCATTTTACTCAAACATTGAAGGGGCTGCTTGGGACAAGACATCTTGCTTGGGATGCCATGACTCTTCAAACCTTTCCCGTGACTCTCAGGTGCAAAGCTGCAGAGTGGTGGTCAATACTCCCACCAGATGTTTGCTCCAATTGGGGAGAGTTGCATAGGGTCTTCCTCAAGAATTTCTACAAAGGGCCCAACAAGTAAGAACTGCAGGATAACATTTGCAATTTTAAACGGGTGCCAGGAGAGTCATTTGGAGTAGCTTGGGAAAGATATAAGAAGTGTCTGGAGACGAAACGGGACCACGGTCTGACTGATGATGTATTGGTGGCTAGTTTCTACCGAGCACTAAGCTTTGAACAATAATGGCATGTTGATGCTTTGTTTGGAGGGGACTGTTGGGCATTCCTAAGGCGGCTATTTAATGAAATTACCGAATATATGGATAAACTGCCTGCTGTCACCCAAATCTACCAGCCACTTCAAGAACAAATAGTGCCATCCACTAGTGCATCAAAGGGAACCCCAAGCACTACCAGGAAGGAGAGTGTGCCCAATTGGCTCAGGTTACCACACCAATAATGTATCACTGATAAGCCCTCAAGGATTGAGCGTATGCTTGAGCAAGTGCTTACAAAAACTAATTAGCAAGAAGAGGTTGTACAAGAGATAAAGTTTGATGTCATCAAGGGAAACTACAAAGTCGACCAACAAGCCATGGCAATACAAAGACTTGATAACATGATTGAGCAATTTGCAATGCAGTTAGATTCCGTGGAAAGAGACCAAAGGAGATGTCAAAGGAGTGAAATGAGAATCATGAGGAATTTTGAGTACTCATGATGACAAAGTGGAGCCATGATGTCAAACAAGGCGCTTCTTGGGAGGCAACCCAAGTATCTTTTATGTCTTTGGATTGTTTAAAATTTATGTCATTTGTTTGAATTGTTAGGTAATAGTTTGATGCTTGTTTTTACATTTTGAGACATTGGATTAGTTGTATTATTCTAGACCTTGGTGTATTTTGAAGTGTGATTTACAAGTACGGACCAAAAGCTGAAAAGTTAAAGAAAATTGCATGTGGAGCAGCCTCTACAAGTAGTCCTACGAGTCGTAGTTCACACCAAGACTCGTAGTCATACCTCGTAGAGGAAAATAGTAAGGATTTAAAGTTGGCACACACACTACGAGCCAACCTTACGATTCGTAGGGTATCCTACGAGTCGTAAGTGGGGTTCATAGTGCCCAGGTATGATTTTTGAATTTTTCTAAGTATTAGGGTCTTCTACGAAACCATGATCTACGAGCCCTATGACTCGTAGTCGGGGTTTCGTAGCCCGATCTGCAAAATTTTTAAAGACAACTCGATTTGATAGAAATTTTGACTCCTAAACCCTTATTTTGTGCTCTAGGGTGTGTTTGGTATGGAGGAAAATATTTTCTGAAAAAAAAATATTTTCTCATTTTCTCATATTTGGTTAGCTTAAATATTTTAAAAAATATTGTCCAAATCAACTTGTTTTCCTCAAATTTAAGGAAAATGACTTCCTTCTAAAAGTTAAGAAAAATATTTTTCAAAACTCTTATCCAATTTTAAATTGATTTTTTTTATCTCATCCATATTACTATCTCCCTCCCCAAATCTTTTTTAAATAAAATAAGATTAGAAATTTGCTTTTGAAAAAAAATTCACATTTTAAAATTTTTATTTTTTCACTTATTCCTATTCCGACTCACTCAATTCCCCCTACCCCCTACCTTTTCAAAATTTTAATTTTTACTCCAACCTCTCCCCATCCCTCTCCCCCCTCCCCCTACCCCACAATACAGAAACAATTAAATTTATTTTTTTAAAAATACCAATTTTAAAAAATTTAATTTTTACACCACCCCAACCCCCATCCGTCAACCTCACCCTCCAAAAAAGAATTTAAATATTTATTTTTAAAAAATACTTTAAATTACCAAAATATTTTCATGTCAGAAATTATTTTTTGACAATTTATTTTTTACTCTCTAGCTAAAAGTAGAAGTATTTTTCTAAAAACTATTTTTTTCATTAACCAAATAATAAAATATATTTTCCAGAAAATATTTTCCACTCACCAACTAAACATAAAAAAATGAGTTAGAAATCAACTCATTTTTCAGAAAAATATTTTCCAGGACAACATTTTACATGGAAAATATTTTCCTCCATACCAAAAAATACCCTAATCACCGAAAATTTTCCCAAACCCTTTCCCCTTCAACTTTTCCGATCAATTTTTCCACAACCCATGTCATTTTTCGGCAAGATTTATGGCGAGCACCATTACCTAGGGTTTCGGCTCCCCTTTTCTCTCTCAGTGCATCTACTTGCTTCGTATTTTCTCAATTGGTATGCTTTCTTGGTTAAATTTTGCGCCTAACTTTTATTATCTGCTTAAAATTGTTGGATGAATTGTGTGTTTGGATGTGATAGTGAAGTGCCCATGAGAAAATAGTTGTCTAGACATGAGAATTAGGGTTTGTCGATTAAAATTCCTTAATGTTGTTTTGAATTGTAAATTCGCCCTTGTTGATTAATTGTGATATCGATGCCTTGTCATACCTAGTGTTGATCATGGTTATTGTAGTGAATAATTATGGATTGATCAATGTTGGGTTCATGTCAAAGTGCAATTTGGTTGTTGATGTGTGTTTGGGTTGAGCATGATCTTTTGAGATACCTTTTGAATGAATTTGTTTTTGATCCCTTTGAACTCCCATGATTTTTGTGTAGTGTTGATTGTTGTGATTTTAGGGATCAAAAACTTTTGGGTATCCTGAAAGTAATTGAGGATTGTTGTTTGATTGAGGGATAGTGGTTGATCGTGTTGAATATGAGTGATCATGGGTTTAATCGTGTGCTTGAGATGTCCTTTTGCTTCGATGTTGTTTATTTATTGATTTGACTCTATTTTTTTTCGTCCTTGTGGGAAGGTTACATGCACCCAAGTTGCCTTCTGTTTTCTGCTACTAGGACCCACTACGAGTCGTAGGTCACCCTACGAGTCGTAGTGGTCCCTCATAGGAGGCAACAGTCACCTGAGGTTTCTTAACACTTACCATACGAGACCCACCTATGACTCATAGTGCCTACTATGAATTGTACTGAGGGACTCGTCAGACCTATCTTGTTCTGAATTGTATTATGTTCCCTACTACGAGCCTAGGATACGACTCGCAGGTCAACCTGCAAGTCATACCTGAGCCTCGTATCTGTGATCAGAATGTTATTTTTTAAGCACCTTAGCACTACGAGGCTATTGCATAACTCGTAGGACACCCTACAAGTCGTACATGTGCCTCAGACCTGCAGACCTGCAACTGGTTTAGTGCGTTTTATTTATGTTTTCCTTTATGGATTTTGTTATCCTCTATTGGTTCTCTCTTTTTTATCAAATGGTATGGTGCTCACGATGCATTTTGGGGTTGATTTTCATGTTATGTGCCTCCAAAAGATAAACAAGCTATACAAGCCTTCAGGAGGAAGTTAGTTGATGAACCTCTGAGATGGAACAATCTGAGGGGACTGTGGAAATCCATAGAGTCTGGATAAACCTTGAGGCAAATATTCCTCAGACTCAAGCCCGCGCTGCACAGGCCCCGGTTGAAGTAGATAGTCTTTCCCAGTCTGAGGAGGAGGGCAATGGTGATGGTTCCGGTAGTAGTTCACCATAAATGACTCCTACTCACACTGAGATAGAATTAGAGGAGGGGTCACATGCTCAATGGGAGGAAGCAGAATCACAACCTCCAGCCGACCGAAGATGGGGAATTCCTAAAATGAAAGCCATCTATGATAAGGGGTTGGAGATGAAAGGACTAGAAAATCCTGTCAGGCAGTTCCACGAGGAGTCCAGGTTGAATGACTTAGGGTAAGACAGAGTACCAGGTTTAGATGCTGAGATTGGTAGACACGGACTATGGTGGACTTCACAGTGGTTGGGCAAGTATGCCCCTTATTTAGTCCGTGAGTTCTATACAGCCTATTATGCCACTCTTCTACGAATCTTCCAAAGAACAAGAAGGCTATTGAGCAGACTAGGTTACGATAAGTTTTGATCAGGGGTCGGGTTGTAGACCTTTCAGAGAAGACTATCAGATGGGCTCTACTTATGGATACTTTGTCCCTTGTTTTAGACAATATTTTATTTATGTTTTGTTTTGAATATTGTTTTTAATTATGTTTTGGATGTTTGGTTTTAAATTGTTAGTTTTTGGTATCATATACGTGTGTGTGTGCGTGCACGCGCTTATTTTGAGGATAAAGTATTTTCTTTTGGTAGGGTGTACAAAGTCATGGATTAGGGTGAAGTCTTAGTAACCTCGAGTCTATAACTTCCCCTATTTTTATCCCAAGATTTTCTTGTCATATTTTTTTCCTTGTAGATGCTTTTAATTTTTATTGAAACAGAATGTTTAGATAATGCAGATAATTTGTAGATATATAGTAGTTACTATCTTTTGGCATATATAATCTTGAAATGTTTTTTGAATGTTTTGAAAATTCGGTACCCTCAAAATTTTTTAGATTGTTGGTTATTTTTGCAATCATGCATGTGATTATATAGCAATGTTTGTTCTGATAAAGAGAAGGCAAGCTGATGCTTGAAGCATGACCTGTGTGTCTATACTTGATTATGTATGTGATGGCATGTGTGTGAGCTTATTTTACCGTATTCATGTATTATGTATGGACTCGAAACTTGCCTTGTTACTCTAAGATTGGACTGGTGATGTGGTTGATTAGGAAAGGATCTTAGTCTTTTATTCTTTTAGTAAGTCTACTTTTACTTAAATGACCTACCAAATGTGATATTTTATCCCTTGTTCCAATTGTTTGAGCTTCTCATATACCTGTTCTTTCTTAACACCTAGCTAGCCTAGCCTTATTTTGTGAAATACCTTGATATTGGCCCTGGTCTATCCTTGAATCTTGGATTGAAGTGAATAGCTGAATGAATTCAAAAATAAGGCGCAGTTGAAAAAGAGAAAGAAAGCACTCGGGAAAAGCTTGAAAAAGAAGAATAAGGGTGGATTTAACAAAAATTGTTGAGTTTCAGAGGTAAGGGTGTTGAAAAACATGGTTCAAGAATAGTGTTTAGTCACTACTTGCCTAAAATGTCATACAAAGCCCCATGAGCCTATGTTATAAGCCCATTAAGTCCTAAAGTGATCCAAATCCACTTTGTCATCAGTCCAGAGATGAGTATAGAGGTAAGCCTATGGTGTAAGTCATTATATATGAATTTCATTTGTGAGAGTGAGAATGTTTGCACAGTCCCTGACTTTTAAATGCATCTTGAGTAAAAAAAAGAGAATTCTTTTCTGTGAGGACACTTGCACTGCATGATTGGCATATGACTAGCCCAATGATTGTGGATTGTTGATACTCCTTCATTTGTCATAGTTGGATTGTCGGATACACTTTCTGTTTTAGTCTGCTTAGTAGCTTTGTAATCTGGTTTTGAAAATGAGAATTGGGCACATGAATTGGAGTCAAATGATATATATGCCATTGGAGTAGCTGCTATGTGTTTCTCATTGTTGCTTAGATTGAGTTGCCGCTTGAGGACAAGCAACAGTTCTAACCTGAGGGTGTTGATGTGCTGTCAAAATACAGCACATTTGGTGCCTAAAACATGAGATTTTGCAAGTTCTTAATGCGACTTGTTATTGTTTTTATGTGGTTTTATGGCTTTATTGCAGAAAAGATAGGTTGGCATGATTTTGGGAGAAAATTACAGATTTTCCTAGCAGACTAGGTTACGATAAGTTTTGATCAGGGGTCGGGTTGTAGACCTTTCAGAGAAGACTATCAGATGGGCTCTACTTATGGATACTTCCTGAAGTGTTGAACATACGAGTCATCCTACAAGTCATAGCCCAAGCTACGAGTCATAAGGTGCCCTTGTAGCCTGAGAAAGTGAGCAAAATTAAGGAGCTGTAAACTGGAGGCCAGCCTTACAAGGCTACCCTACGAGTCACTGGTCGCACTATGACTCGTATGGGTAGGGTTCGCAGCAAGGAGCAGTGAGCCAAAAGTTTTGACCAAGAACTGAAGACCTAGACTACGAGAGGAGCATACGAGTCATAACCAAAGCAATGACTCATAATAGTGGGTCATAGAAGTCAAGTCCAAAATGCCAAAAGCTGACTACGAAACCTCGATTACGACTCGTAGGTCACCCTACGAGTCGTATCTGCATGATGTACCTGCTGCCATCTGTCTTTTCTATTTAATTTTTAGGGTGAATTTGTAAATAGTATAAATACTTAATGATAGGGTTTTTCAGGAGGAGAAAACTTTGAATCTTTCATTCCACACTTTGAATATTCTCTCTAGAATATTTCTAGCGTATATTGTAGATTTTGATTTTTAATTTGAAGACCCACTTTGAGGGTTTGGAATATCACATTGTACTCATCTTCCATTAATCAAAGCTTGTAATTTCCAATTTAAAGGTGTTCTTGTTTTTCATTGCTTTGGGTAAACTCTCATCTATGTCTTTTACATTCATTGTTATTGATTTTGCCTTAGCCATGAGTAGCTAAGCACCCACAACTTGGGGTTGTGGGAACCATAAGTAGTTAACTTGAAATAACCTAGACTTTGTGCATTTCTTTGATTTGGGTTTTGTATGTATTGTTTATTTTCCTTTATTTTGATTGATATTTGGTAGTGGCTAACACCAAACCCCACCTACTATCATGATCTCGACAAAGGTAGTGATGAATAGGAACAGGGAAGTAAATGATAGTAGTTGATTGATGTGTTCTCATCTAATCAACCAAACCTAACCAAGGGGAGGTTGACTGAGACAATGGATAACGGTTAGTTAGCACACCGTGGTTGTCGATCAAGCGCCATGGTGAAATATGACCTTCACCTTCACAAGAGGGTTAGAAGAACCTAAGTTACCATCCTGCATGCATATTCCCAACTAGAGTTATGTAGTCTAGGGTAATTGAGTCAACGAATCATGGGGAACATAATTTCCAAGTTTTCCCTCATTTAGTTGTCTTCCCACTTAATTACTGTAGTATTTATTTTATTTTTATTCTTGACTCACAAACCCCCGCCCATCTTAGAGACTTTATTAATCGATACTTGAAATGATTGATAATGGATCTATATAGCCAAGCCTCGTATTCCCTGTGGATTCGAACCTAACCTCCGGTTAGGTTTATTGTTGACTACGACCGCTTTGTTATTGGAGTGTGAACATCAAGCTTGTAGAGGAACGATCTCCTCAATCAAAGTCCATATACCTTATCAACTTAATGAAGAGAAAGACCAATTTAGAGGTGAAGAAATCAAAACCCTAGCTTGCACTCTCCTTTGAAGACCTTGAAGAACTTGGGAGGGGTTTGAGAATAGGAGTGTTTTTAGAATGTGGAGGAATATCGTTAATTTTTTTAGCTAAGATTAAGTCATATTTTATATGATATAGGATTTTAATTGATGATTCCTAATTGATTATAGGTGTTAAAGTCAATTCTTAGTTTGAAAATAAAATTGGAGATGATCTAAGGTCACATAAACCTCTAGTATGAAGTTAAGCTAAAACTTTCTTAGCATTTGAGTTCCAATGTATGATTTTATAAAAGTTAGGTGGACCAATGAATTTAGGTTATATATACATTCTAGGATCAATTCCTAAGTATTTAAAGTATATTAGATGTGATTTAGAGTCATAAAGGATCTTTTACATCAAGCCAAGTCCAAAGAATTTTTACCGAATAAGTTTTTGTATAAGTTGATAGAAGGGTCAACGTCAAATAACCATATCTTATAAAGTATAAAATGAGTTAGGTTACCCATATGCCATTGGAGTAGCTGCTATGTGTTTCTCATTGTTGCTTAGATTGAGTTGCCGCTTGAGGACAAGCAACAGTTCTAACCTGAGGGTGTTGACAATTTATCAATTTAAAGATATTTGAATTAGCTTTTCAGCACACCAGTTTCGCCTTAATCAGAGTTAAGAGTAAATGGTTATGACCATTTTAGTGACGACATGCAGAGGTTTTTGAACGTCTGCGATAGCTCTGCACCACGAACTTGATGCGAACCTTTTTTGGATAAGCTAAGTGATGCGTTTTTATTTTATTTTGAGGGTACTTTTATCCTAAAACCTTTGGAGGTCTATTTAAGGTCCCAAAATGCATAAAACGTCAGTTTTCATAATCAAAACCAAACATAAACGCTCAAGAATCATTTGGAGGTCTATTTAAGGTCCCAAAAAGCATAAAATATCAGTTTTCATAAGTAAAACCTCAACATAAACACTCAAGAATCATCAAGAAAATTATCAAGTTAGGGTTAGCTTTCAAGATCCATCCTCAAGGTAAGTTATTCTTCATAAATTTCAATCTACCCAACCCAAATTTCTACATCTATTCATGAATCTCTAATAGAATTTTAAATCATAACCTAGGATTTCAAGAAACGAATTCAAAAATTCCAAGAAAGGATTTCTTTATTCTTCTTCTTCAAGAATTAGGGTTCTACATCAAGAACTCTAAAGATTCTAAGTCAAGAATTCAAGAATGAAGAGAAGTCATTCAAACAATGCCTTTCCAAGTTCTTTCACTCTAAAAAAAACTACTGAGATCGAGGATTTTCTCCAAGAAAGCTAGTATTCATCATATTTCGATTGTAATGTCAACTTAACAGGTATGTAAGGCTAAACTAAAATATGAGAATATTCTTCCATATGCCCCATTGATGGTAATAGAGGACTTGAGAGTCTAATGAGTCTACTTATATGTTTCTCAAATATTTTTTTTGTAAATCATATATATTATATGTATTTCCATGTGTTGATGATCATCCTAAACTTGATTTACTTATTAAACATTTTACATGAGTTATTTTCACAAGCCCTACATATTACCTTGTAAAAGAATGCATGAATGAACCTAGGGATTGAGTCTAAAGCCTTGACTTGAGAATGTTGATTATGATTGTATTGAGAGTATGATGATGAGTTGATATGAGTATTCATAATTGAATTCTAGAGTTTTGTGTAATTGACTTCCTCTTAATGATTGATCTAAGTCCTTAATTTATTAAATGAGAACTGTGTTGAGGAGATGATTGAGATATTAGGATGAAAGGCTCAATTGAGTTGAATTAATGAGATGATGAGAGTCTCTATGAGACTAATTGAGATGATTGATTGAGATAAGGAATCTTATGAGCATTAAGTCTTGGGAGAAGTATCGAGCACCAAAGTGAGTAAGAGTGAGTCCTACTTGCACTCATTAACTACCTCGCCAACCGTAAGTGAGGATTGAACCATTACATCAGAGGTTCTCTCTTGGGTTAAATTCTGTGAAAGCAATAGAGGACTTTAGAACAAGACCCCTTATGGGTCTGAGTTGTTCTTTACTTGGCAAGTACAGAATAGTTGTGGCAATATCAATGGGATTGTTGTACAATCACTAGCTCATAAGTGATTGTTGTTGGATAACAGAAACTCCCAAATAGGCCCCACATTGATAGTACTCTGAGTTGAGTTGTTTGGATGAGTTTGGAGTGGTATTGATGAGTTATTTGTCAACTTTTTATTCTTGCTTTAGATAGACATTTGACATTCTAATTGAGTATCTTCTGAGTTGATATTATTTATACATTATTCTATCAGTATATGTTTTATTTAGTCATTTTACATACTCATACATTTCATGTACTGACATCTATTTGGACTATATCATTTTATGATGCAGAGGTAGGTACTAGAGATCATCAACAGGTGTACCGTTGAGGATCTTTGCAGTCAGCTGAGTTGGTGAGCCTCCCTTACTTCACAGGATCCTATTTTATTTTCATCTAGCTATTAAGTTAGATATTAGACTAACTTTATGTTTAAGTTGAGATAGCCATAAGTCTGTCATTGGCACCAATTGATAGTTATAGAGGATCCATAGACTAGAGTCAAGTTATAGATTTTAAGATTATGTTGAGCTAGCTTCTTTCGGACTAAGATATTTTATTTATATGTTTTGAGAGTTAGAATGTCCACTACTTATTATCTTCATCTTCTACTAAATTTCTATGTATGTTGAGTGAATGAAGATGATGAGTCCAAGTGGTTCGCTAGTATAGTTCTGTGAACTCAGAATAAGTCTTGATATATAAGGGAGATCGTACTTTATTATGAATTTTCTTAGATAAGATTTCTTGATTGAATCATGCTAATGATCTTTCGTTCCATGCCCCTTCAGTGATCCTACTTTCCAGTATTGATAACAACGTTGATGATAATAGATGAGTTATGGGTATTAGGAGAGAGTGAGTGTTCATAAATTATGATAATGGAGTTGAGTTTCTATCTTTGAGTTGATGTTCCTCTTGATTCTCTGCATACTTGATTATGCAAGTCCTTGATAGTATTTGTCCCTAATAATGATATTGGAGATAAAGTTTAAATTCTTAATATTGAGTTTGAAGTTTATTCTTGAGAATGAGTATTTGAGTTCTTAAGTGTGACACCCCATAAATCTACCCTCATATGTACCTATTTTTCAAGTCTCATCGCTATATGTTGGAAGTGTATTAGAGTCATAAGAGACCTCTAGTACTTAGACGAGTTCAAGACTTTCCGATAAATTGAGTTTTGAGTGTTGGATTATGCAAGGGTCAACTTTAAATGACCATAACTCTTATCACATGAAGCATTGGAGATCCCATAATATACCAAATGAAAGCCCTTTGAGTTAGCTTTTCAATGCACTTGGTTTCACCTTATTTAGAGTCGAAATCAAAAGTTATGGCTATTTAACTAGAGACTGCTAGTGAATAGTTGCACTATGAGACCTCCTTTATGGGTTGTAAGTCGGGGTACGGATCACAGTTTGGGCTAGTAGCAATCTCCAGAAGCTTTGGAATTGAGCCAAAGGGTTATGAGAGGGGTCCTATGGGTCATAGTACTGTGTACGGATCGTAACGGGGCCCGTAACGGGCTTTTGACAGCTTTTAAGAAGGGTTATTTTGGTCCTATACTTCAAGATTCTACACTCCTAGATATGTAAGGCTTACCAAAGTGTGGACTCCTTTCTTCACATGCCTTTTTTCCATTATCTTGAGTGAAGATTTGAGGAGAATTGAGATTTTTGAGAAATTTTCTCTATTTTAATACTATATCTTTGTATTCATCATGAGGTCTTATTTTACATTACATTACATGAGATAATTTCTATGTCTTCATGAGCATGAATGTGAGATGTATACATGTATTTTTATTCTTTATAGTATGAACCCTAATTTACATGTTTCCATTGAATTTTATGCGTACATTAAGCATATTGAGTTGGGTAAATTGAGCATATTGAATTGAGTGGATTGATGCACATTAAGTTGAGTAACTTGAGTATACATGAGCATGAGGAGTATGTTGCATTGAGTCACATACATTATGATATATGATGTCATGATTGTATTGCATGTCGAGTTCATTAAATGAGTCTAAATGATCATTTGAGTCTAAGCCGAGTTAATCATTTGCGTTGATTGATTGAATTATTGAGTTGAGTTGAGTTATGATGATGAGTTGAGTTATGATGATGATGATGAGTCGACGATGAGTTAATTAATGAGTTGAGCATGTTTTAGTCTTTCGAGAAGTATCGAGCACAGAGCAGGGAGCGAGTACACTTCTACTTTAACCCACAGAACTACATTACCAGCATAGGATAGTCGTTACAACTAGTGTGACGGCTCTTGTCCCATAAATGGACACTTATTATGGATCTAAGATAGAGTTGATCGCCCTTTCCGTGGAAAGTTAAGGGCGAACGTGGCAACGATGCTAATTTATTGTGTATCACCTAACTTAAGGTGGTGGGATGAGGATTTCAGTTAAGAGAAACTCCCAAGTAACATTGATTGAGCATGAGATTTCAAAATGAGCATATTATACTGACATTATTTTAAAAGCATGACTTACTCTAAACTTGCATAAAATGATTTGAACATGAGCATTGAGTCAACATGACGTGGGGTGTTATGGGGACTTAAATGGGTAAAATTGTAGCGTTTTGATATTGTGGGTTCTCGTCGAGTGTTGGGGTGTTATGTTGTGATTCTTGGAGTGTTTTGAAGTAGTTTATTATGAGGATTTTATATATTGTTGAGCAGCTGCCAGTTTTCGAAAAGATTAAAAGAATGAGAATATTTCGCGTTTTAGCATTTTAAGTTTCCGTTTGCCATTTTAATGATTCTATCGGATTCTTGAGCTTTGTAGGAGTATTTGAACTTGTTGAGGGTGTAAAAATTCATGGTTGCTGCC
>DF366044.1:0-13830 GCA_000787875.1 Solanum virginianum
GTTACTTTTTCACTAAATGGTGTTGATAATTTTGTAAAATATAATTGTCTTTGATACCAATAGTGGGATGGAAGCAATTAATTGTGGGTTATTTGTTTTAAATTAAGTTTTTAGGTCCAGGCTTATGGTTTGGGGTTTAGGTGAGAAATTAGGATCCATATTTATTTTATGTGGAGTAATAATTTATGAATCATATGATAGGTTATGTTAGGGTTAGGCATTTAAATTATTAAATTAAATGGTAGTAGGTCGTCTAATAGGTCTTGATAATTTATTCTTTCATCTTTTGTTAATTCTTGCAGTACTATATTTATGTCATCGTACCATGCTTGCATAATTAAGTTGTTAATTTCTTCTTCTTCGTATTCTATTATTTTTTCCCATATTATTTTTCTTATTTCTGTTTCTGGTATTTTATTTAATATATAAAAAATAAGTATTTTATGTTCATTGGTAAAGTAGTTATTATCTAAGGTTGCTAAGGGCGGTGTATGTGTATTCAGATAGGTTATGTTAGGGTTAGGCATTTAAATTATTAAATTAAATGGTAGTAGGTCGTCTAATAGGTCTTGATAATTTATTCTTTCATCTTTTGTTAATTCTTGCAGTACTATATTTATGTCATCGTACCATGCTTGCATAATTAAGTTGTTAATTTCTTCTTCGTATTCTATTATTTTTTCCCATATTATTTTTCTTATTTCTGTTTCTGGTATTTTATTTAATATGTAAAGGATAAGTATTTTATGTCCATTTGTAAAATAATTATTATCTAAGGTTGTTGTAGGTGTATTCATCTTTTTCATTAATGGTTACAATTATTTAAACATTCCTGCCTTCTATATTTCATGTGGTCTAATTATGATAGCTTGTTATTAAGTAAGATATTCATTTTCTTATGATTTGGTCACTACTAGCATCGTACTTTTCCAGGATATTATCTTCCTAAGCAATACCTCAACAATTTGGTACTTGCCCTATTATGGCCACCTGCCTTTCTCGGCTTTCCCACCCTGGTTGGCTTAGTTCCGGAAGTTTTCTTCTCTATTTTCTAATGCTAGCAAACACTTCCATAAGATAAGAATAATCTTAATTTATAACAACAATCATAAATATATCACATAATATATGTCAAACAGGAATAAATAATTTAGCTAAGCATAATTATAAAAAGATATACCTCTTCTTGTAGATTCATATTTTCTACTTGTTGCTCCATAATTTTGGAATAAAAAGTATTTGATTTATATTTTTGGAAGGTTTTTACAAATATGAGAGGGATGTTATGGATGCTGATGATTTACAAAATGAAAACTAACATCTATATATACAACTGACTAAGGGTACTTGTGCCATTTGCTTTTTGATTTTTTCTCCTTTGTCACCATCATCCTTTAACATGCTAAAGACTTTTGGTGCTTCTTTTGTGGACTTTTGCTTCTTCTTGCAAGATTTTTCTTTTTACATCACGTAGTTCCCATCTTCTTTTGTAATTGTTGATTATAATTGTCCTTGTTGTAATTTCTGCTTATTCTAAATTGATATCTGGTATATAGTTGCTTATTCCGCTGAATTTGCTACACTCATGCTCTGTGTATTTTTTTCCAATCAATTTGCAATATTGCTCCATACTTTTTTCTAAAATAATTCCTTTTCTGATAGCTTTTGTCATAAGCTCTCATTCCGATTTAAGTAGTATCTATGCCCAATTTTGTATTTCATATATATCCTGTGGTCTTTGTTCTTTGGTTGTTGAATAAATTAATAAGTTGTTCCTTGAATAATACTTCCATATACGTCCTTCCTCATTAACTTTAGATAATTCCGATAATATAGTACCTATATTTATAATACGTTTATTGGTGTAGAAATCTGGTAATTCTTCTGCTGGAATAATTGGTTGTGTACTAATTTCTTCTGGGATTAAATAGGTATGTGTCATTCCAATCTTTATCACTGTGATCACTGGTTTAATCTCATCAAATAATATCTTCGCTGGTGCCGAATAAAATCTAACATAAAATAATTGTCCCTTGGTAATTCTTTATAGTTCATAAAAGCTTGATATAATTCTGGTATTTTAATAAGTTCTTCTCCGGTAATGGTATAGGCTATTGAAATAAGTCCATAGGAGTAACATGTTGCTAATAAGTTTGGATTTGTTCCAAGTAATACTAGTAATTTGTTGTAATTTTGTAATTTATTGGTTATATATCCTTGGTGTTTTTTGGCAATTCTGGGTTTCTTTATTCTGGGTAATGCTAGTAATTTGTTGTAATTTTGTAATTTTGTAATTTATTGGTTATATATCCTTGGTGTTTTTTGGCTAAGTCTGGGTTTTGAAGGTTGCTGTAGGTGTATTCATCTTTTTTTGTAATTTTGTAATTTATTGGTTATATATCCTTGGTGTTTTTTGGCTAAGTCTGGGTTTTGAATGGGTTGTATATTTAAGAGGCTTTGGATTTTTTCAATATTTGCTATGTATGTTCTGGCTATATGATTGAAAGTTTTCTTTTCTTGGGGTAAGGAGCTGGCATAAGTTTGGACTTGGGGTGGTATAAATAATTCTTGGTTTTGTATGTGAGGTGGGGCATAAGGTCTTTCAAATACCTTATTCAAATTGTAATTTTTCTTTTTCGTAGTAACAGTTGTAAATGTTTCCTTCTTAGATGTTCCTACAATAAAACTTGCGTTAATAATTTATGTTTTTAGGTGTTTCCCATCGTCACCTTCTAGTTCTTGTTTTTTATAGTGCTCCGACTGTACTGCTATCTCTAGTTTTTTACCGTGGTCCATCTCCACATAATTTGCTTCCATAGCAAACACTCTGGCATTGAGCATCTTAAGTTGTTCTAATATCTTATTCATAGTTGATACTGAAGTATTTTCAGTTTCAATGTCTGTTTGAGTAGCTTTGTCTTGATAAGTGGTCTGCAATAACATTCTTGTTAGTCTTAATTACTTCAATAGTGTTTCAACGTCTGTTTGAGTAGCTTTGTCTTGATAAGTGGTATGCAATAACATTCTTATTAGTCTTAATTACTTCAATGGTAAATATAAAATTTAAAATATTTAAAACTAATCTCCTAATTTCTTTTGTGGTAACAAAGTCTTGTACCTTTCTGGGTGTTTCTGAGTAATATCTACAATGATGTTCTATTTTTTCATTTATATATCTATATCTAAGTACTCCTTCATTACAATTATCACTTGCATCTGATTCTACTATGTAGTCAAATTTTTTATTTTCATCTGGAAAACATAATTTTGGTAAATTCCTACAATTTTCTTTTATTTTTTGGACTTGTTCTTGATCTTTTATATCATAATTATATTCAACGTCCATGTAATTATAAAATAGGAGCAAAAAGAGTACAAAATAAAATAAGAACAAATACAGACTGGATAAAAGGATGTGAGAATATTATTAAAAAATTAGAGAATATGCCAAATACTAGTGAAGGAATAAATTACATTATATTTACAATAGATAAATTAAGTCCAATAAAACAAAGACTAGAAAAATTATATAGTGAAGACCCATTAAAAGGATGGAAAAAGCATAATTTACTATAGATAAATTAAGTCCGATAAAATAAAGACTAGAAAAATTATATAGTGAAGACCCATTAAAAGGATGGAATAAATATAAAACTATAATAAAAATAGAATTAATCAATAATGATAGCATAATAACCCAAAACCTTTAAAATATAATTTTAATGACTTAGGAGAATTTAATATGCATATAACCGAATTATTAGAAAATTGATATGTACAGAAAAGTAATAGTAAACATACAAGCCCAGCATTTATAGTCAACAAACATAGTGAACAAAAAAGAGGAAAAAATAGAATGGTTATTGACTATAGAAAATTAAATGCAAAAACAAAAACATATAATTACCCGATTCCAAATAAAATACTAAAAATTAGACAAATACAAGGATATAACTATTTTAGTAAATTTAGCGAAATATTTAAAACCACTGCAGAAAAAATTATGTAATCATTGGTGGTTGATAACACCATGTAATCATTGGTGACCTACGAGTCGTAATCGGGGTCTCGTATCAGGCACTTGGCATTTTGAACTTGACTTTTAGGACCCACTGGTACGAGTCGTTGCTTGAGCTACGACTCGTATGCTCTTCTCGTAGTCTAGGCCTTCAGGTTTTGGTTCAAAATTTTGGCTCTCTGTTTCTTGCTACGATTCAACCTATTCGAGTCATACTGAGACCTACGACTCGTAGGATGGCCTCGTAGGACTGACCTACACTTAGCAGATTTCTAAATTTTGCTCTCTATTTCAGGCTACAAGATCACCCTACCACTCGTAGCTTGGGCTATGATTCGTAGATGAGTTTGTATGTTCTATACTTCAGCAAAATCTGCAATATTTCTCCAAAATCATGCCAACCTACCTTTTTTGCAATAACACAAAAACACATAAAAACCATGAAAGGCCGCATTAAGAACTCATAAAATTCCTTGTTTTAGGCATCAAATATGTTGTATTTTGACAGCACATCACCCACCTCACCACACCCAAAGCACACACCCGTGTTCCTCCAACAAGTACCACCATGTTTCCTCCCACATTTTGGGCATCTAGGACGAATCCCCCCATCATCACCTCCTTTACTCTTATTGTATTTCCAATTAATGTAGGGCAACATTTTACCTTATAACCCAACTCTCCACAACCATAACAAGCGTCGGTACCTCTCAAGCATGGGCCATCATTGTGTCTACCACATTTTGGGCACCTAAAATAAGGCACCACACCACCTCTATCTTTGGAACTTTCCTCCAACACGGGCCCTCTTAGCCTTACTACCTCTCCCTTTACCATTTGAAGTCTCGAGAACATTAACTTGTTGATTAAGGTGAGTTACTAATTAGGTCGCCATTTTGGCCAATATCCATAGAGAAATGCGAACCTCCGCATTATCACATCACCATACTGAGGAGCATGAGACATATCCTAAAATGTAACAGTTAGGGATTAGCAATAAATGCTAGAGTACCTAACTCTATCACATGACATAGATCATGAAGAAGTGAAACATTTCCTAGGACGCTTCAAAGACCCCTACTCATAGTTGTGGTGCACAACACAACCATGAATAAGACTCTAATCGACGTGGTGTGTTGGACTCCGAGGATCTACAACCTAGTGCTTTGATACCAAGTTTATCACGACCCAAGCCTGGAACATAGACGTGACCAGCAAATGGGGAACCCGAACAAACCTCAAATAAGCCTCATAGCATATCATTACACATCCTTGTTCGCAGAAGCAATTAAAATGACAATAAGAGATAAGCATAAACAAGGGAAATTAGGACTAAGGATAGACTTTCATATCATAAACATCAAGAAAACAAGAGAGTTAAGACTCATAGCATAGATACAGAACATCTCCAAACAATACCTCCATTACATAGATAAGAGCGGGGGCCAAGACAAGCAACTGGGCTCACCCTCACAGTCAATATATACATGAAAGAAAGATAGTCTTAGAACATAGCATACAATCATAAACATCGTCCCCAGAATGGAGGACTCACCAACAAGCTTGAAAGATATCGTACTAGCCACGTGGAGGAAGATACTCAACCGGGGCTCCGATCCCTACATGGTGACATCATGTAGGCATAAAGTATACATGAGTACATTTGAATATATTCAGTATATAGGATGCAATGCAAAAAGAGATAGGCATCATAGGCAAAATGCATAATAATAAGCAATAAATAACATACCAACAATAAGACATGTACAAATGATGCTTGAAGTAAAACCATGCTTATATAGAACATAATATGAGTGTAAGGATTGACCATTCTTAGTGCAATCCAAGGCCAACCACCTTATTAGAGTGGTGTATGAGGTAGAAACCCCTTCATGAGGTTGATGGAGTACAAACCCCCCAACAAAGTTGCTGGGTACAAACCCCCAACATGGTTGATGGGTACAAAACCCCCAATATAGTTGCACAGGCTCGCCACTTCCCAAGTGAGGCGATCGAGGTACAAACCCCTTAAAAAGGTTATCCGGGCCTACAAGCTCCCGAGTGAGGCTTGGTCATCCCCAATACTATAGATATAATATCATATATATACACTACTTTCATCATCATATACATACATTCCTTTCCTTACCATCATCATTTCATCGTCATATAGTCATTTAACTCGTAAGACATGTATTGGGCCTTCAATTCCTCAAGAAATCATAATCCAGACATTTTATAAAACACTGGGTGGATGTGTAGTGCTAGTGTAAAACCATGAAAATCAAGAGTGAAATCATGCTAGAAAATTCAATCAAAGCCATCAATAGATACTTGGTAACACCCTCAAATAACACACATCAAAATCCTTCATCAAATCTCTCAATAGATCTTGGTTTCACAACTCAAAACATACTAAAACAGTCACAATTTCATAAACCCCAACACAGTGTGCAGTGAAAATCATAATAGATAAGACCCATGAATAAATCAACTTTGAAATATGAAATTTTGAGTAAAAGAGAGCTTGGGTATCATGGGTGAAAGAAATCCAAATACCATAGCTTTGGAGATGAACTTGATGAAGATTCATGGAGACTTGAAGTTTGATTGAGAGCCTTAGAATTCAGATGAGTTTAAGACTTGAATTAGGAGGTGAAATATTTTCTAAGTGTTTGGGAGTGTGATTGAGAGCCTTAGAATCTACATAGAGATGAAATAATGCACTTAAACATCATTCCAAAAACCTGATCATAAGTGTAAAAGCACTATGAACTTGTTAATTTAAAACATGAGTGTATGCAATGACATAGGGGCTGAAACATAAGACTTGGAATTATATAAGGACTTGACGTGTTATCATAAGTTTGAATGAAATGAAAGAGACATGAATATTGCCTTCCATGCCCACTCCAGCTTCCCGAAAGACACTCTTGGCTAGACGATCCTTCCAATGGGCCTTGACGAAGCTACACCCTCACAAATCAGCCTTTACTCATATCCACCCCACTTCTCCATCAGACCTCCTCATAAGTCAACTCATCCTCCACAACGTCCATAACCCCAAGAGACTTATAATACTTGAATCACCAACACATTTCCTTAATCCTTGAAACATGAAGACCCGGATGAACCACATCCTTATCCAAAGGCACTTCCCATTCATATGCAACCTTACCAATCCTCCTGAACACTCTATAGTGGCTCATAAATAGTAAACTCAATTCCTTCTTTACCAACACAACCACATTTTTTATTAGTGAAACCTCCAAAAGTGTGAGGTAAATTGAGCACCACAATCTAATATGATGGACAAAAAAACCCCAAACAATCTCACCAACTCATGAATATATGATCTAATATATTCTTCAGCCCCTAAGAGCACCATCTCCCCCTTGGGAGAAAACCTCCACCTTGCCCTCTTTCACCACGGCCTTCAATTTTAACAAGGAGGAATCAAGATCTTGTTTTACCTTCACTTTATCAACCATTGAAGACTTAGAACCATCATCAACAACAACAACACCATTACCAACCTCTTCCAACCTACCCCCAATCTAGCCAAACGATGGACCACTCAAGTTACCTCTTTATCACCACCATCAACAGATGCTAGGCTACCCATAGGTGCCCTACTTAGACCACCAACCACAACCTTAGCCTTATTGGGAAAAAATGATATACACTCATATCTTAATCCTCAAGGAGTTCTAACCACCTTCTTGTTACCCTCAATTCACACCCATCATATTTAGGAAACAATATCTCATCCCCCAAGACCTGGAACACCACCACCAAATGGTTCACAAGTTCTAATTAATTCAATGCTCCACCACACTAGAGGTCACCACAAACATGCCAAGGTAGGGTTTTAAGACCTTATTCTTGAAATCCAAAAACATAGCCAGTGCATAAGTCAACCAAGCAACTCCACCACTACTCAAATGCTCACTCCTAGTCTGATAGGACACCTAGGGATCTCACCTACCCTTCCCCTCACTTGGGGACAAATCTCAGACCAAAATCAATCTTAGAGAAGTGTCTAGCCCATTATAGTTGAACAAATCGACCGTCCATCCTTAACCATCATATTACAACCTTACAGGCCCTACACTCATTGGTAGCATGGTATGCAAGTAGCCAAACTACCCCAACGCTTCCAACCCAAACCAATTCCTTGAAGCATCGCAATACTCAACAACCCTCTTCCAACCCTCCTAGTAGAGCCAAGATAGGAGCATACACAAGCTTAACCTTCGAGGTTTTAGAAACTTTATTCACACTTATCGGTCCACTCAAATGAGCCTTAATTGGGGTCAACTAAACCATATGAGAAGCAATGGAAAGAAACCTACTCACAACCTCCGAAATAACTTGCTAAGCCTAAGAAACTCCTAATATGCGATGGATTCAAAGGCCTAGGCAAATCTCTAACCACTTTAATATCATCACCCAGCACCACGAGACCTAGAAAGGCAACCTCTTGCAACCAAACTCACATACCTCTTACTTAGCATACAACTTCCTCCCCTATACCTTCAAGTACTACCCTCAAATGACTCATGTGCACCCCCTCACTTCCGGAGGCAAACCAACCTATCATCACCCAAGCCATCGTAAACATAATAAGGTAGGGTCTAATATTTATAAGACCTATAGACACATTCGATGGACTAGCCAAACCAAAAGATAGTACCCTAAATTCACCATATCGGAAAGGACATTCAAGAACTCATCTACCACCCAAAATAATGTGAATAGAAATAACTTAGGTTCAATAACCCTAACCTTCACAAGGCAAGGGATGCAACCCCTAGAGATCAAGCATACCATAGTACAAGAAATGGACCTACCCACCTGACAACCTCCCTCTCAAGGATGGGTTCATTAGGGAGTTGGATTCTAATTCTATGGCTTTATAATCAAAAGAGGCATAACATCTTACAACTAATCCATCCCAAGTATGGCAACCAAATCCACTATATCAAACCCATCAAGTCATAAGGAAAGACTCAATGCAATATGAACACGAAACAATAACATACTCAACAAAGAGGTAGACACCAAAGATTCACATAACAACTCGGGACACACAAGAAGCCCACTAGCAACTGAAAAAAAGAATAATGAAAGAAAGAATGGCACTCCGAACCTATCAATATAGCACATCAAAGTCAAGGGAAACTTCAACATACCGGCGATAATATCGGGCGCCTCATCCCCTCCTTGAGTTCCTTGATGAACATCACCACCTTTACTCTTGTATTGACCATATGGACAATCTAGAATTCTGTTGCCCGTCTCACCACACCCAAAGCATACACCCATGTTCCTCCAACATGTACCACTATGTTTTCTCCCATATTTTGGGCATCTAGGATGAATCACCGCATCATCTCCTCCTTTACTCTTATTGCGTTTACAAGGGCAATCCTTTACCTTATGACCCATCTCTCCACAACCATAACAAGCATCGGTACCTCTCAAACATTGGCTATTATGGCGCCCACCATCTCTATCTTTGGAACTTTGGAACTTTCCTCCAACACGGGCCCTCTTGGCCTCACTACCTAGCCCCTTACCATTTGAAGTCTCGAGAGCATTCACTTGTTGATCGAGGTAAGTTGCCAATTTAGTCGCCATTTTGGCCAATACCCATAGAGCATTATGAACCTCCGTATTAATCACATCACCATACTGAGTAGCTTGAGATATATCTTCAAAAATGTAATGGATAGGGGTCATCAATAAACCCTAGGGGACCTAACTCTATCGCACAACATATATCATGAAGAAGTAAAACATTTCCTAGGACGCCTCATAGCCTCCTACTCATAGTTGTGGTGCACAACACAACCATGAATAAGACTCTAATCGACGCGGTGTGTTGGACTCTAAGGATCTAATAACCTAGTGCTCTAATACCAATTTTTTTATGACTCAAGCCTAGGGCGTAGACATGATCAGTGAATAGTAAATCCAAAGGAACCCCAAACAAGCGTCATAGCATATCATTACACATCCTAGGTCGCAGAAGCAATTAAAATAACAATAAGAGATAAGGATAAACAAGGGGAATTAGGACTAAGGGTAGACTTCCATATCATAAATATCAAGAAAATAAGAGAGTCAAGACTCGTAGCATAGATACATAACATGTCCAATAATACCTCTACTACATAGATTAGAGCGGGAGCAGAGACAAGCAACCGGGATCACCCTCATAGTCAATACATATATGAAAGAAAGATAGTCTTAGAACATATCATAGGATCATAAACATCATCCCCGAAATAGAAGACTCACCAATAGGCTTGAGAGATATCGTACTAGCCACATGGAAGAGGATGCTCAAGTGGGGCTCTAATCCCTACATAGTGACATCATGTAGGCATAGAGTATGTGTCAGTATGTTTGAATATACTAAGTATGTAGGATGCAATGCAATAAGAGATAGGCATCATAGGCAAAATGCATAATCATAAGTAAAAAATAACATACTAATAGTATGATATATATGAATGATGCTTGAAGTAAAACCATGCTAATATAGAACATAATATGAGTGTAAGGAGTGACCATTCTTAGTATAATCCAAGGCTTACCACCTCCTTGGAGAGGTGCATAAGGTAGAAACCCCTTCATAAGGTTGATGGAGTACAAACCCCCCAACAAGGTTGATGGGTATGAACCCCTAACATGGTTGATAGGTACAAACGTCCAACATGGTTGATGGGTACAAACCCCTAACATGGTTGCTCGGGCCTGCCACCTCCTGAGCAAAGCGATCGAGGTATAAACCCCTACCAAACTCACATACCTCTTACTTAGCATACAACTTCCTCCCCTATACCTTCAAGTACTACCCTCAAATGACTCATGTGCACCCCCTCACTTCCGGAGGCAAACCAACCTATCATCACGTGAGGCTTGTCATCCCCAACACTACATATATTATATAACCAGGGCTTACAACCTCTCGAGTGAGGCTTGGTCATCCCCAACACTATAGGTATAATATCATATATATATATATATACACTCCTTTCATCATCATATACATACATGCCTTTCCTCATCATCATCATATACATACATTTCTTTCATCATTATTTCATCATCATATAATCATTCAACTCGTAAGACATGTATTGAGCCTTCAATTCCTCAAGAAATCATAAGTCGGACATTTTATCAAATGCTTGGCGGGTGTGTAGTGCTAATGTAAAACCATGCAAATCAAGAGTGAACTTATGCTAGTAAATTCAATGCAAATCCATCAATAGATACTTGGTAACACCCTCAAACAATATACATCAAAATCCTTCATAAACTCTCTTAATAGATCGTGGTTTTACAGCTCAAAACATGCTAAAATAGTCACAATTTCATAAACCCCAACATAGTGTGCAATGAAAATCATAATAGATAAGACCCATGAATAAATTAACTTTAAATCATACAATTTTGAGTAAAAGAAAGCTTGGGTATCATAGGTGAAAGGAACCCATGAAAGAAACCCATATTCCTTAGCTTTGGAGATGAACTTGATGAAGATTAGAGATGCATACTTGAAGTTTGATTGAGAGCCTTAGAATCCGGATGGGTTTGAGACATGAATTTAGGAGGTGAAATATTTTCTAAGTGTTTGAGAGTGTATTTAGGAACGCCTTGAATGATATGAGGATGAAATAAGTCCAAGTATAGGCATTTTCACAAATGAGGACACTTAGGCCTAAGAACCAAAAGCATTGGACTGAGATGAAAATCACTGCCAACAAAAAACATAGGTCCATGTCTATTCGTGACATGGACCTATCATGAAGGCAATATTAACACATATCCATGATAGTTACGCGTCGTGGCACTATTGCAGATCGATTCTGCATAACAAAAATTACAAAAATTGTAATTGCTAATCGTTTGCTGTAAAATCGTGGTTAGACCCATTTGCCACTCAATTTGATTCCCTGAACAAAAATATAAAGTTGGATTTTTGATACCACATATAAATTTTGAGATATATAGAATTTACGATTTTAGGTACTTCCAAGGCACATTTTTGGGCACCTTTTGAGGTCGTTTCAATTGACTATGTATAGAGGTAGGGGCAAAGATCTTGCCCTATATGGATGCGATGATAAAGGTGCAAAGGACTTAGGATGTTGGCCGAATTAAGGTCGATGAGAATCCAGTGGCAATACAGGGAGTACTGTACACTATAGTCAAATTATCGAAGATGTTCACTAAGGCTCCACACCCTGAGGACACTACCACCACTGTTGCTACTGCTGTTGAGACTGAGAGGCCCCAACAGACTAATATTAAGAGGGACACAGGGTCCACTAACACCACCTCCACTGTACCAAAGGTTGTACCTGCATGTTCTCATATTGCAGGCATGGTCTACGTGTCTACGGAGTCTATACAGGATCTGGTGTAGAGATAGGTTCGCACTAAGTCCTACTTAACTTAATTATTACAGCAAATTAGGCATTGGGTTCACAAGGCCAAAGCAGAGTCTGAAGAGCACGTACAAGAGAGCTTCATGACCATACTTAAGGAGAAATTAGCATCATTTCATGGTTGTGTAGACACATTTGAGAGGCGCTAGAGGAGCACCTCAGATAGCCTTAAACTCTAGACTTTACAGTTATTCGGATGGAGATCTAGTAGCTCTGTGAGGATATGAGGACAATAACTCCTGCACTATTAGATATTCCTATGACAGTGTTATGATAGAGGTTCTGAATTTATTTGTTGATGACCCCCAGCCTGCATTTTTGGGAAAAGGGGCCGCACTAGTGGTGATGATCCTGATATTACTAGGCGAGATGCAGAGAGGCTAGAGAGAGAGCAGGTGGAGGCTGTGAGATGACCCTCTATTGTAGATGAGATGGACATGAGACACGTGAGCAGGAGATGGTAAAGGGTGTTGGACCCTTAGGACATGCCGCCACAACAGCAAAGACCACCCAGCAAGTTGAGGGTGGTGAGACATAGACTGACACTAGTGCCTAGGCGCCCAGGTATGTCCCTTTTTTAACCCTTATGTTATCTTTTCTTTTATTTTGTTGTGATAAGGACAATGCAAGTATTTTTCAATGAAGTGTGGGTAGTTATAAGCCTCGATGACTGAGTAACCAAGGCCCATATCCACTCTAATTTTTGAGTTCGCGAGATTTTTTTGTCTGTATTCTTTCCCTAGGGACATTTACTTTTTGTTGAACCGGTATGTTTAGGATATATAAGTATTACTAGTAGCATATTGTACTGATATTTGTGGCATATGTTATTTTATGTTGAAAAATGATACTTCTCTATTTTTTAGATTGATAGTGTGCTGATAAGTAGTTTTGATGACAACTATGTTGGATCAGTAGTTGATAGTGTTTGTTCTGATGGGATAGGGTCGATTGTAATAAAAAGCATAATTTGAGAGTTTATATTGACAATGTATTTAGTGGGAAATGTGTGTGAGAGTTATTGTGTAGTTCATATGCTGTGTTTTAATCCAGAACTTACCCTGTTATTCTGACTAAGACTTAGGTTAGTTGGTTAGAAAGGATCCTAGGCCTTTGCTGATATTAGTCCACTTAGCCTCAAATAATCAACATAATGCATTATGTATCCCTTGATCCAAATAGTTGAGCCATAGATGTACCCTTTCTTTGTAGATACCTGAGTAACCAAAATTTTTGTCGGTGTAAACTTGAATTTGGGGCTGGTCCCTCCTTGAATATAGTGCACCTTAACTCAGGCTAAAAGCCTAAGTTGAGGGTGGCTACCAAAAGTGGCCCTGGTTCATAGGT
>DF366044.1:25920-43473 GCA_000787875.1 Solanum virginianum
CAATATACTAGGCTTGAAGGCTTGAAATTGGAAAAAGAATGAAATTTAACAATTTTGGGGGAGGGTACTGTAGCAACCCGTGAGGGTTGCTACTGTGCAGATAAGGTTTTCCATTTTTTTTTGTTAAGTGTTTTGGAGTCAAGGAAATGTTTGTAGACTCTTCTTGAAACATATATGTGTATGTATATATAATATAGAGTAAGACTTAAGAGGATTAACATCTTAGCCCCACTTAATATTATCCAACCTAAACTTGCCACATATGGAAATTCTAGAGAACTAAATATTTCTTGTATAAGAAATAGAATATACTTGTCCAATTGTTAAAGTCTTGAGCATGTATACATATACTCACCTATAAGTTTGTACACAAAATTTATTTACAATATTATCTCCTTATTCCGGACTTTCTAAGATTATAACCTTGATTTCAAATTTCGTAATTGGCCCAACGTACCAAAGTATGGATTCTAACAGAAGTAATTAAGCTTATATGAAGTGGTTAAAATAATTCTTCAAAGTACCTTGATAGATGAAGACATGATTCATTGAATTCATCATCGATCTTCTGCTAGTATTCTTGCACCTCCACTAGTTTGTGTAAATTTCAAAGTAAATAGAAGCTTCCTCAAACACTTAAGCAAGACATCAAATAAAAAAATAATTAATTAATCTCTTATGAAGTGGTCAAGAAAACTCTGGAGAACACCTTGATAAATGTATATGAATCCTCGCATTCATCATCTCCTGTACTTCGATTTCTTAGTGTAAATCTCAAGGTGAACCTGGGAGTTCCCCCAAACACTTCAGCAAGGATTCAAATAAAGAGGCAAGCAATTCCTCATGAAGTGGTCAAGGGAACTCTCTAGAGCACCTTGGTAGAGGTAGACATGAATCATTGCATTTATCATTTCCAGCTAGTACTCTTGCACTTTTACTTGTTTATGTAAATTTCAAAGTGCACTCAGGAGTTCCCCCAAATACTTCAACAGGGCATCGAAGAATGAACTAAATAACCCTCATGAAGTGGTCAAGGGAACTCTAGGGAACACCTTGATGACATGAATCACTGCATTCATCATCTCTCATTAGTGCTCCTCCACTTCTACTTGTTTTTGTAAATTTGAAAGTGAACCTGGGAGTTCCCCCAAACACTTCAGCAAGGCATCAAACACGAAGTAAGCCCCGATGAAGTGGTTAAGGGAACTCTCAAGAACACATTCATATAATAAATTTGAGAATCATTTTTATTCATTATCTTCAACTAGTACTCTTGCACTTCCACTTGTTTGTTCAATCTTGTTACAACATACACTCCTATATATATTGTGTTACGAGAGCAGGCAGAGGTTATGAGTTATAGTCGCATTGTTGTTTATTTTAAAAAAAAATATTTTATATAAGAAGAGTATTATAATCTCCGTATTGGGGAATATGTTACAAATATAAAATAAATAATAAATGTATCTTAATCTTGAGACATAGATGTAGAAGCTCGATGCGGATTCAGTTGAATCAAATTATTATTTTTTAAAAGTACATTTTTATTAAGAAATTTACTAAATGTTCATCCATTTTAATCCATCAAAAGGTTATACATTTTTTCTACATTAGATAGAAAAAATTTTATTTGAATTTTGAACTATAAAAATATATCAAAGAAAATTATTAAGTAAATGAATCAAATGCATATATTGAATCTGGCAGTAAAGATTGGTAATATTAAAGTTTAAGAATATAGAGGGTTTTTTACAATTAATCTATTCATTAGACTTTCACCTCATGTGATGGTGACGCCTTTAACATACAAAATTAAATTTAATCCGTCCAATTTAGTGAAATTGACGAGTTATTAATCCATACAATTATTAGCTCAATTAATTTCAATCCATCTAAAATTGAGTTGATATGTAATCCGAATTGACTCAAGAGAGATATTGTCAAAAAAAATTTAGAACATTTTTTTTAATTTGATATATTTTATATAGCTATAATAAAAAAAAATTAAAATTAATTAAGTACTAAAATATTAAAAAAAAACAAAATAAGTAAAAGTTGGGTCAGGGGTCTTGACCCGCTCTCTAACCCATTACTTAACATGTTTTGGCCCAACCCATTTTGATCCTAACAAATTTGGGTTGGGTTGGGTCTTGACTAATTTGTTATCTCGCCTTATTATAACCGGCTCAAATTTAATCCAATCCGCCCAATTGTCATTCCTAGATTACAAGCTTAAACTCAGTTTTCTACTTTGTAGAAATTGAAGTTCTCGAGTTTCTTTCTTTTTAGCTGATTTTTTTGGGGTATCTTTTATTGTGTATTTTTGTTCTTCCGCTGTGTGAACAATGTAGTTCAAATTTTAATAATTTGATCCTAATTGTCATTTACTTGTTATCATTCTCCTTTGCATCTTTTAGAGTGCTTAACACTACAAGAAAGTTGTTTAATTGTGGCAAATTTTTTTGTCCATTTGTGACAATTTCCGACCGTGACAAAAAATATTACGGCAATTTATAAAAATGCCACAATTAACGTTGTCACAAGCATAATTGTGACATTTTTCTGAAAGTGTCACGATTAGTGCTGCCACGAGCATAACTCCAACTACATACTAAACATGTGCTTTTGTTTTTGAAGTGGAGCTAGGAGTTCCTATAAACACTTCAATAGGACTTTAAACAACAAAGTAATTAATTTTGGAATTTATAAGGGAAGAGCTTGATAGAATTATATGTGAACCATTTTGTCATCATCTACAACTAGCACTTTTGCACTTCAATTTGTTTGTGTAAATATCAAAGTGAACTCGAGAGTTCCTCCAAACACTTATGCAGAGCATCAAACAACAAAAGTAAGCTTTATAAAGTGGTCAAGGAAACTTGAGAGAACACATTGATAGACGATTTATACATGAACTATTGTATTCATCATCTCTAGCTAGTACTCTTGAACTTCTACTTATTTGTGTAATTTTCAAAGTGAACCCAAGAGTTCCCCCAAACACTTCAGAGAACTTTCAAACAACAAAGTAAGCCATCATGAAGTGTCTAAGTGAACTCTAGGGAACATCTTGACAGATTTATACGCGAGCCATTGTGTTCATCATCGCCCGCCAATACTCTTGCACTTCTGTTCATTTCTATAAATTTCAAAGTGTGAAATTGGACCCGAGAGTTCCCCCAAATACTTCAGTTGGCTTTAAACAACAAAGTAAGCCCTAATGAAGTGGTCAAAAGAACTCTAGGAAATACCTTGATAGATTTATACGTGAACAGTTATGTTCGTCATCTCTAACTAGCACTCTTGCACTTATATTCATTTGTGCAAATTTCAAAGTGGGAGTTCCCCCAAACACTTCAGCAAGGCTTTTAAACAACAAAGTAAGCCCAAATGAAGTGGTCAAAGGAACTCTAGGGAATATCTTGATTGGTTTATGTGTGAGCCATTATATTCATCGATCATCTCATCTAGTACTCTTGCACTTTTATACATTTGTGTACATTTAAAAGTGATCCTAGGAGTAGTTCCCCCAAATAATTCAGCTAGATTCAAACAACAAAGTATGACCCTAGTGAAGTAGTCAACGGAACTCCATTGAACACCTTAATAGATTTATACATTAAACATTGTATTCATCATCTCCAACTAATGTTGTTGCACTTTTATTCGTTTGTATAAATTCCAAAGTGAACCCAGGTGTCCCCCAAACACTTTAGCAAAGACTTCGAACATTAAAGTAAGCCCTCATGAAGTTGTCAAGGAAACTCTAAGGAACACCTTCATAGATTTATACGTGAGACATTGTATTCATCATCTCCGACCAATACTTTTACACCTATTCATTTCTGAAAATTTCAAATTAGCCCCGGGAGTTCCCCCAAACACTTCAGCAGGTCTTTCAAACAACAACGCAAGCCATCATGAAGTAGTCAAGGGAACTACAGGGAACACCTTGATAGATTTATACGTGAGTCATTGTGTTTATCATCTCCAACCAATATTCTCGCACTTCAATTCATTTCAGTAAATTTCAAAGTGGACCAGGGAGTTTCCCCAAACACTTCAGCAGGGCTTTCAAACAATAAAGTAAACCCTCATGAAGTGGTCAAGGAAACTCTAGGGTACACCTTGATAGATTTATACATGAGTCATTGTGTTCATCATCTCTGACCAATGCTCTAGGGAATTAAGCCCTTATGAAATGGTCAAAAGAACTCTAGGGAATATCTTAAAAGATTTATTCGTGAACTATTATGTTCGTCATCTCTAACTAGTACTCTTGCACTTCAATTCATTTGTGTAAATTTCAAAGTGAACTCGTGAGTTCCCGCAAACACTTAAGTAGGATCTTCAAACAACAAAGTAAGGCCTCATGATGAAGTTGTCAAGGAAAATCTAGGGAACACCTTGATAGATTTATACGTGAGTCATTATGTTCATCATATCCAACCAGTACTCTTGCACTTCTCTTCATTTGTATAAAGTTGAAAATAAACTCAAGATTCTTTAAACAAAAAAATTTAAAAAATAAGATTTTCCCAAATACTTCGGTTGGCTTCAAAAAAACAAAGCAAGCCCTAATGAAGTGGTCAAAGGAACTCTGGGAAAACCTTAATAGATTTATACATGAAACATTCTGTTCATCATCTCTGACTACTACTCTTGTACTTCTATTCATTTGTGTAAATTTCAAATTATATACAGGAGTTCCGCCAATACTTCAGTAGGGCTTTCAAATAACAAAGTAAGCCCAACTGAAGTGGTCAAAAACACTCTAGGGAACACCTTGATAGATTTATATGTGAGCCATTATGTTCATCACTATGTTCATCATCTCAACTAGTCCTCTCGCACTTCTATCCATTTGTGTAAATTTGAAAGTGATCCTAGGAGTAGTTCCCTCAAAACACGTTAGATGGATTCAAATAACAAAGTAAGCGCTAGTGAAGTGGTCAAAAGAACTCTAGTGAACACCTTAGTAGATCTATAGATGAAGCATTGTGTTCATCATCTCCAACTAGTACTCTTGCACTTTTATTCATTTGTGTAAATTTCAAAGTGGACCCTGGAGTTCCCCCAAACACTTTAGCAGGGCTTTCAAACAACAAAGTAAGCCCTCATTAAGTGGTCAAGGGAACTCTGGGAACACCTTGATAGATTTATATGTGAACCGCGTCGTTGTATTAATCATCTCCGACCAATACTCTTGCACTTCTATTCATTTCTATAAATTTCAAAGTAGACCCGGGAGTTCCCCCAAACACTTCAACAAGGAACAAACAACAAAGTAAGCTTTGATGAAGCGGTCGAGCGAACTCTAGGGAACACCTTGATAGAGTTGAGAACCATTTTTGTTCATCATCTTTACCTAGAGTACTTTTCCCCCTTTTTTTCTTTTCGTGTCTTAAGGTTTAGATCTTTTGTAAATTGTTGTAAATAACATGGAATGTTCTCCCTTTTATATTTGCCTTCACTTGGATAACAATGCAGACCAGGTTCAATATGTACAATCTCAAGGAGTATTCTTAGTATTATGATGAGTGGCGGAGTCAACATTTTTGTCAAGCGTGTTCATACTTTTAGAACATGAGTCGGTGATTTTCGTATCAAGGTGTTCAACAATTGATATATATATATATCAAAATATCTATATTTAACCTAAATTTTCGACAAAGAGTGTTCATCTGACCATCATTGGGTGAATGTAGCTTCGCCCCTAATTATGATCCTATTATTTATTTCTTGTATGCAGAATTACTCCTCTGTTCATTTTTATTTATTATTTTAAATTTTGTACATCTGTTAAAAATGATAATTGATATCAGTAATTTTACAATATTCATATGTATTAATTATGTTTACTTTCAGAAGATTTTAAAAACAAGTAACTAATATTAATAATTATTCAATGTTGATTGGCGGCACTTTCAGGTGGGAGAATTTCAAATTTATGTCATAGTTATCTAATTCTTTGTTTTCAATCGATTAAACCTACTAGGTACATTTCTATGTACTCATCCCTGTTATGTTACTCCCTTTAGATCTATACATTGTAGTTTTGTTTAATATATTTTTAGAGTTGGAATCAAAATTATTCTCTTAATCTCAAGAAAATATATAACCTTTTTGATGATATAGTAAATATGTGTGAACATTTAGTGAATTGACTCGACCTTATATTTTCTGTTGATACCATTTATATATTTTGCCAATCATAAAGTAAATTGGACAAGATCCAGAATATCTTTACAATATATAGAGAAAACGATTAACGATACCCTTGAACTTAACGCAAGTTATTTGTTTCATTCTCAAACTATTAATAGTTTTAAAAACAGCCCTCTATTTGATTAACTAAACTAAAATACACTCATGAACTATCACAAGTGTTAAAAACACCCCTTAACTTGGTAAGAATTTAGGGGTGTATTTCACTTTTATCATGAGACCAGGGGTGAATTTAAGTTCATTTAGTCAAGTAGAGAAATTTTTTTTAACACTATCAATATATAATTCGCGCATGAAATTAATAATTTGTGACAAAATTAGGGGTGTTTTTAATATTTTTCTCTAAAATATATTCCCCTTTCATCACAGTACAGAAGAGTCAAAGTATTTAAATAATTCTTTAAATTTATTTTAAAGAAAATTGACGTGGATAAGAAAATATGAAAAAAAAAAAAAGTTCAAGAATTAGCCAGTGAATACATTATTTCCAACAAATTGATGCAAGAAAAAAACTTGAAGCTGGTAATTGATTAGGTTTAATTTATACATATTTAATATCATGTTAATTAAAACCTTAGGTATAAAAATTAGCATGTGAAGCAATCACTTGAGCACATGAAAAGAAAAACGGTACAATATATGGAATGAAAGGAAAAAGGTCTGGAGAAGGAATTACTTTTTGCTGATATTCTCATTTGTAGCCAGATTCAACATAACTTTCACATCTTGCATGAAATTTCCTCACCAACACAATATATATATAGGAGTGTACGTTGTAACAAGATTAAATAAGCAAATGGAAGAGCAAGAGTAATAGTTGAAGATGAGAACAAAACTGATTCTCAAGTCTATTAAGGTGTTTCTGAAAGTTCCCTTAACCGCTTCATCCGGGCTTACTTCGTTGCTTGAACCCTTGCCGAAGTGTTTGGGGGAACTCCCGGGTTCAATTTGAAATTTACAAAAACAAGTAGAAGTGCAGGAGCATTAATGAGAGATGATGAATGCAGTGATTCATGTCGACATCTATCAAGGTGTTCCCTAGAGTTCCCTTGACCACTTCAACAACAACAACATACCCAGTGAAATCTCACAAGTGGGGTCTGGGGAGAGTAGAATGTACGCAAACCTTACCACTACCTAATTAGAGAGGCTGTTTCCGAGGAACCCTCATCTCAAAACTCATGCGCAGAACGGACTTGATATGATCAAAAGTAAAGAAAGCACATGACAGTACAAAAGTATAATACAATTTAAAACATAAACAGCACGCAAACAACACGTGTCAATGGTAATGATAGTCTAATTTTTATTTAGCTATATATTTATTGATTTTGATGTTTTTTCCTGAGGTTTTGTTTCACAGGAGTCTTAATCTGTAGGTTTTACAAAACCTTTCCCGAGGCCACCTCAAGCTTCTCACGAATGGACTCATTCCTAACCTTGTCGATCCTGCTATGCCCACATATCCATCTCAACATCCTCATCTCAGCAACGTGTATCTTCTGGATATGAGCATTTTTTATAGGCCAACACTCCGCCCCATACAGTAAAGCTAGTCTAACCACCAGTCTGTAAAACTTACCTTTGAGTTTGGGAGGTATCTTCTTATCACATAGAACTCCAGAAGACAGTCTCCATTTGGTCCATGCCGCCCCAATACGGTGTGTGACATCATCGTCGATATCACCATTGTTCTGGATGATGGACCCCAGATACTTAAAGTTTTCCCTCATGGGTATAGTTTGAGTGCCAAGCCTCACATCACAGTTTGCTTCATCCCTCTCAACACTGAATTTGCACTCCAAGTATTCCATTTAGGTCCTGCTCACCTTGAATCCTTTGGATTCCAAGGCATTTCTCCAGGCCTCCAACCTGTCGTTAACTTTAGTCCGGATCTCATCAATCAGTACTATGTCATCTCTAAATAGCATACACCATGGCACTTCTTTTTGGATAGATCGCGTCAGCTCATCCATCACTAAGGCAAACAAGAAAGGGCTCAACACAGATCCCTTATGGAGTCCCATCTCAACGGGAAAATACTCAGAGTCTCCTCCAACCGTTCTTACTCGCGTTTTGGCTCCATCGTACATATCTTTAATTGCCCTAATATACAACAATGAAGGGATATACATTCTTTTTTCTGATCTGAGCTAACTGACACAATAGGAAAATACTCTGAGTCTCCTCCAATCGTTCTTACTCGAGTCTTGGCTCCATCGTACATATCCTTAATTGCCCTGATATTATGCCCTCCTTGACCATGTTTTTCCAAAATTCTACTAGAATCTCATCAGGACCGATCGCCCTCCCCCTCTTCATCCTACTAATAGCCCGTCGTACCTCCTCTACTCTGAATCATCTGCAATACCCAAAATCATGATGGTTCCCTTGACCACTTCATGAGGGTTTATTTAGTTCATTGTTCGATGCCCTGTTGAAGTGTTTGGGGGAACTCCGTAGTGCACTTTGAAATTTAAATAACTAAATAAAAGTGCAACAGTACTAGCTAGAAATGATAAATGCAATGATTCATCATATCTACCTCTATCAAGATGTTTTTGAGAGTTTCCTTGACCACTTCGTGAGGAATTGCTTGCCTCCTTGTTTGAATCCTTGCTGAAGTGTGTGGGGGAACTCCCAGGCTCACTTTGAACTTTACACTAACAAATAGAAGTATGGGAATACTTACGGGGGATGATGAATGCGAGGATTCATATACATCTATCAAGGTGTTCTAGAGAGTTTTCTTGACTACTTTATAAGAGATTAATTACTTTTTTATTTGATGTCTTATTGAAGTATGTAACACCTCGTGAAGTTACCGAAATACCTCTAGAATGGAATTGTGCGCATAATGCATCTTCCCAAGCTCCAATGAAAAATCTGAGACCAAATTTGCGATCAACCTGAAAAATTGAGTGGGGAAATGACCTCAGCCCGATTTTAGAGCTATCGGGTCAAAAAATAATTTTTCATAATTAAATTTGGGACAGTGAGAGTGGGCGCACAAGGCGCAGACTTACCCTCGGGATTTTTCTTCAATTTCCTAGAAATTATGTAATCTGAGAATTTTCACGAAATACACATATTGCGCCCCAGACGCGTCTCGAACATGGTATTACGAGATTAAATTTTATTCTTTTAATTTGGGAAGGGCACTTTAGTTATTTCCCAACCTATCCTAAGTCCCAAAAACTTGTTTAAGGGTCGTTTTATTTAAATTAAGGATTTCAAAATCTATTTTTTTATTCAACTTCTAAGAGAAGAACCTTGAGGGAGAAAGCTTGAAGCCCTGAGTTGGGGATCGAATTCTCGCAAGAACTCGCATTGTTCTTCATTCTAGGTATACAAGGCTAACCCAAAACATGAGATTATTCTCCCTTGTGCCCTGTTGAATAAAGTAAGTTGATAGTCGAAAATGATGAGTACTACATGTTAAATTCTTGAATGCTCTACCGAAAATTATACTTATTTTATGTATTTTCTGAAATTGATGATCATCACAAACTTGAAATATTTGCTTAAATGACTTATTTGGATTATTATATAAAATCCTACACGATTTCTTTGTTAAAGATTACAAGAATGAACTTAGGGGTTGATGTCTAGAGCCTTGAGAATAAAAATGTGCTTGTTGTTGTGGTCCTAGTCCTGAAGTGAGTGTGTTGATGATGATGTTGATGAGATTGATGCCTTTAAAGTCTTAAAAGGGTTGAACTTAATCTTAAAAAAATATCCCTAATCTCTTAAGTTGATATATGATGAGATGAGTTGATGTCCTTTGTCCGAAAGAGACTAAATGTAGAGTAATTCTGATTTTTGATAACTTATGAGCATGTTGAGGTCTGAGAGGAGTATTAAGCACCAAAATAAGTAAGTGTGAGTCCCACTTGCATTCATTAACTACGTAGCCAGCGTAGGAGAGGATTAAATCATAAAATCAGATGTTTTCTCAGTCCCAAAAGAGGACTTGATATTATTATAGATCTAGAGATGCACACCCTTTACCCCGGCAAGGTATTGGGCGGATGCGACAATGACATTGTTTTGTTGTATCATCACCGGCTCATAGGTGAAGGTTGTCGGTTAGAAAAACTCTCAAATAATTATAGGTCCCCCATTGATGGTACTCTAATGTTGAGCTGATGGTCTGAGTCTTGATTGATGTTGATGAGTTAATGTCTACTTCTTATCTTTATCTGAGAGGAGTGTTTATCATTCTGAGTATGTATCTTATGAGTTGATGTTATTTCGTATTATCCTGCCTATACTGTTTACAGTCATCCATCTTACATACCGTACATTACAGGTACTAACGTCATTTGGTGTTACATCATTTGATGATGCAAATACTACAGATAGAGGACTTTAGCAGAAGCCCCATTGAGGTTCAGCACTTCCTAGTTCAGAGATTTGGTGAGTCCTTCCCTGCATCAGGAGGAAGCCATTTATTTCCTTTCACATGTTTTGAGTTATTTTCTTTTAGTCTGTGGTAGTCATGGTCTGTCATGGTACCTTCTCAGACTGTAGAAGTAGAGGCTTCATAGACATAGAGGTGATTGTTATATTGGGGTCTTTCCCCCTTCTAAATTGAGTTTTCATCTTGTGTTTCGGATGTTGATGACTAGTCTTGTGGCCAATGGCCCCTATCCTTGATGTAGATGTGATGAGATAGAGTTGTCCACTATTATGTATTAGGTATTTCTTGATGTCTTCTGCTGATTTATTGATTGAATGATTGTGATGAGGCCAGGTGGTTCGCTCGGGGACTAGCAATAGTCTCTAAGCGCCATTTACGTCTAGGGTACCCTTCCGAGACATGGCAAAGTGTTTGAGGAAGCTTCTATTTACTTTGGAATTTACACAAACTAGTAGAGGTACTAGAATACTAGCAGAAGATCGATGATGAATTCAATGAATCATGTCTTCATCTATCAAGATGCTTTGGAGAATTCTTTTAAGCACTTCATAAAAGCTTAATTACTTCGTTGTTTGATGCCCTGCTAAATTGTTTGGGAAAACTCCCGAGTTCACGAAAATCACGCAACCAAGTAGAAGTGCAGGAGTACTAGCGAGAAATGATGAATGCAATGATTCATGCACACATTGATCAGGGTGTTCCCCTAGAGTTTTCTTGACCACTTCTTACGGGCTTAATTACTTTGTTGTTTGATTCCATGCTGAAGTATATGGAGGAACTCCCGGGTTCACTGTGAAAATTACTCCAACAAGTAGAAATGCAGGAGGATTAGAGCTGTGCTGCGTTATGTTGGTGTGAAAATGTTTTCCTAATAGATATCTACCAAGAATTTTGAAACCAGAATTGCCCTTCACATCTTTGAATTCAACTCTCAATTCTGAAAATCTGATGCCTTGAGAGCCATTATCGCTATTTATAGCGCTTAATCAATTGGAAGACCAAGACATCCGCTTCAAGAAGACAAGCACTGCTCTTTTGTCGTCGTATGTACTAGCGAGAAATGATGAATGAAATAATTTATCAGGGTCCGGGGAAGGGCCCAACCACAGGGGTATATTGTACATAGTCTTATCTTGCATTTCTGTCGGAGGCTGTTTCCAAGGCTTGAAACTGTGACCTCTTGGTCACATGGCAGCAACTTTACCAGTTATTCTAATTTGGATATTACGAACACAATGGTTAATGCCTAGAGTTTTGTTTGAATGCTTAAGCACTTTGTTGTTTGAAGCTTTTTCAAAATATTTGCAGAACACTCGGTCCATTTTTGAAAATTACACAAACAAATAGAAGAGCAAGCATTTTAGCTAAAACTTGGAGATCAAATTAATTAGCCACTGTGGCAATTTGTCGATGAGCTTATCACTGCAAGAAAGCTGCTTAATTGTGGCCGATTTTTTGACCATTTGTGATGGTTTCTAACTGCGATAAAAAAATTGCGATAATTTCTGAAAATGCCACAGTTAGCGCTGCCACAAGCATAATTGTGCTATTTTTCTAAAAGTGACACACTTAAGCTGTCACAAGCATAATTCTGGCTACACTTATATAGAGCATCAATTTGTTTGTGTAAATATCAAAGTGAACTCGAGAGTTCCCCCAAACACTTATATAGAGTATCAAACAACGAAAGTAAGCTCTAATAAAGTGGTCAAGAAAACTTGAGAGAACACATTGATAGATTTATACATGAACCACATAGTATTCATCATCTCCATCTAGTACTCGTGCGCTTCTACTTATTCGTGTAATTTTCAAAATGAACCTTAGAGTTCCCCCAAACACTTTACCGTAGCTTTCAAACAACAAAGTAAGCCCTCATGAAGTGGTCAAGAGAACTCTAGATGGAGCCATTGTATTCTTCATCTCCAACCAATATTCATGAACTTCTATTCGTTTGGATATATTTGAAAGTGATCCTAAGAGTTTCCCCAATTGACTTCAAACAACAAAGTAATTAAGCCCTGATGAAGTGGTCAAAAGAACTCTAGGGAATACCTTAATAGATTTATACGTGAACCATTATGTTCGTCATCTCTAACTAGTACTCTTGCACTTCTATTCATTTGTGTAAATTTCAAAGTGAACTCGGGAGTTCCCCAAACACTTAAGTAGGATTTTCAAACAACAAAGTAAGGCCTCATGATGAAGTGGTCAAGGAAAATCTAGGGAACACCTTGATAGATTTATACGTGAGTCATTATGTTCATCATCTCCAACCAGTACTCTTGCACTTCTATTCATTTGTATAAAGTTGAAAATAAACTCTAGATTCTTTAAATAAAAAAATTTAAAAAATAAGATTTTCCCAAATACTTCGGTTGGCTTCAAAAAACAAAGTTAGCCCTAATGAAGTGGTCAAAGGAACTCTGGGAAAACCTTAATAGATTTATACATAAAACATTTTGTTCATCATCTCTGACTACTACTCTTGTACTTTTATTCATTTGTGTAAATTTCAAATTGTATATGGGAGTTCCCCCAATACTTCAGTAAGGCTTTCAAACAACAAAGTAAGCTCAAATGAAGTGGTCAAGAAAACTCTAGGGAACACCTTGATAGATTTATGTGTGAGTCATTATGTTCATCATTATGTTCATTATCTCAACTAGTACTCTCGCACTTCTATCCATTTGTGTAAATTTGAAAGTGATCCTAGGAGTAGTTCCCTCAAACACTTCAGCTGGATTCAAATAACAAAGTAAGCGCTAGTGAAGTGGTCAACGAAACTCTAGTGAACACCTTAGTAGATCTATAGATGAAGTATTGTATTCATCATCTCCAACTAGTACTCTTGCACTTTTATTCATTTGTGTAAATTTCAACGTGGATCCTGGAGTTCCCCAAACACTTCAGCAGGGCTTTCAAACAACAAAGTAAGCCCTCATGAAGTGGTCAAGGGAACTCTAGGGAACACCTTGATAGATTTATATGTGAACCGCGTCGTTGTATTAATCATCTCCGACCAATACTTTTGCACTTCTATTCATTTCTGTAAATTTCAAAGTAGACCCGGGAGTTCCCCCAAACACTTCAACAAGGAACAAACAACAAAGTAAGCTTTGATGAAGCGGTCGAGGGAACTCTAGGGAACACCTTGATAGAGTTGAGAACCATTTTTGTTCATCATCTTGTACCTTTTCCCCTTTTTCTTTTCATGTCTTAAGGTTTAGAGTGATGGCTTCACTTTCTAATTCTTACACCAAACTTATAACTTGTGATATTTAATATGTACAAACCTAATCAGTTATAGTGGCGAAGCTAGTATTTTCGTCAAGGGTGTTTATACTTTTAGAATATGGGTTGGTGACTTTTGTATCAAGGATGTTCAACAATTGATATATATCAAAATATCTATATTTAACTAATATATATTCGAAAAAGTTTTTTATTGAAGATATTCATCTGACCACCGTCGGGTGAATGCAGCTCTCTCCCTGATCATTCACCCTCTTCATGTTTTTTTTCCTTGCATCAATTTTCTGGCGTCAGATAATGGGTTTAGAAGTTAAAATTAGTTTAATTAAGTAGTTTTTCATTTGTTTACTACATACACCTGTTGCCACTAGCTACTTGTGTTTCAGAGAATATTAAGGATTCTTATAATTTATACTTTGAAATCAATTGGTTCCTTAAATTCAACAATTATTATACTATTTTTCAGAATTTATTTTATATATGTCAATTTATTTTAAATAAATTTAAAAAATACAAATTCACATTACGATTTTTAAGTATTTTTGACTCTTATGTTACGGAGGGGGTGTATATATTATAAAGATGTTCTAGATATATTGTCCAATTTGCTTTATGCATGGTGATAAAATAAAAAGGTGTCAACAAGAAATATATAACATTTATGAGTCAATTTTATTTATGCATGGAATGTTCTCCCTTTTTATTTTGGTAGCTAAAATCTTAGACATGTAACATCAGAGAATTCTTCTAGATATCTACAACAATTTATATTAGAAAGAATATTAGAAGACGATTTATATTTATATTTGCCTTTCACTTGGATAACAATTTAGACCAGGTTCAATATGTAAAATCTCTAGGAATATTATGAGCCTATTGTTTGTTTCTTCTATTTAGAATTACGTCTCCGTTGATTTTTTCTTATTAATTTGAATTTTGTATGCATTTTAAAAAAATAGTAACCGAGGACATGACCTCACCGATGACATGACTTTAAATAGAAAAGAGTAGAGGTTGCATATTAGGATAGATGGTAGAAAAGAGTGGATGATGTCTGATTTTATGATTTAATAGGTTAGTAGAGATAGTCATGTCTTTATATATTGTGTTGTTATTGCCCATCATACATTTTGTTCCTATTATGTTTTTACGAATTATTCTTTGCTTCCCATCCTAGTCATTTGGTAATTTCATACCTAATATTTTCTACTTTGGAGATGATATTTTTGAAATGAAGATCTTTTGGAAATAGCTTCTCTACCTGTAAGGTAATGATAAGGTTTGCATACCTTTAACTCTCCTCAAACCCCACTTATAAAATTATACTAAGTATGTTATTGTTGTTGTAATAGTTGATATGAATATTTTTACAATATTCATATTTATTAACGTGTACTTTTAGATGATTAAAAAATGAGCAATTAATGTTAATTATTCAATGTTGATTTGGGGAAATGTGTCGCTTTAGTTAATTTCACGTTGATTAAAAAAATACAAAGGTATAATTTGTAGAGTACTAAATTACCCCTATAGACTTTAGAACCAATTTTGTTTCTTTATCTCCAACTAGTACACTTGTACTTCTACTTGTTTCTTTAATCTTATGTTACTACATTTTCACTCCTATTTATAAATTTTTTTTGGTAGAAAAATTCCATGTCAAATGTGAGTGAGTTTTGAACTATGATATTATAATGAATCTGGCTGCAAATATGAGTAATATTAAAGTTGGAGAATTTCAGGTAGAAAAAAAAAAGTAATATTTATTCTTTCGTCCCATATTTGTGCTATTGATTTTTAAAATAGAAAAAAATTACTGCATTTTGGTTAGGGGTAAGAGAAATGAGAAAGAGATTATTAGGTGGGAAATTAAATCTGTATCAACAACGTGTAAGCTTACATAATCAATCAATGGAGTTGTTAAGATTTTCTAAAGGTGATAATTGGGCGTGTTGGCTCAAATTTGAGCGGCTTATAATGGGTCAAGATAACAAATGGATCTAGACTCAATTCAATTCGAATTTGCTTTGATTAAAATGGATTGAGTCAAAATGGGTTGAATAATCGGTCATAGAGCGGGTCAAGACCCAATTCGATTCGACTTTTACTAAGTTCTATTTATTTTATTTGTTCTTTTTCAATATCTAGTACTTAATTGAATTATATTTTTCTTTATTTTAGCTATATAAGATATATCAAATTAAAAAAAATAAATACTTATGTAATATTTGACAAAATCTCTCTCGAGTCAATTTGGGTTGCATATCTGCTAGAGCCGCAATTAGGGTGTGAAAAGAATGTCCTCTATTACATATGAATACGAATATATATACATGAGAACAAGATGGGCCCTAGGGTTAGATACAAGATGGGCCTCAGGAAAAATAAAATACAGTTACAATATTAGCTTTAACACCCGCCTCCCCTCAAGTTGGAGCATGCGGATTACAAATGCCCAACTTGCCAAGGAGGTAACGAAACTGGCGGGTGCCTAAGCCTTGGTAAAGATATCTGTGAGTTGCTCGGTGGTAGGCACATGAGACGTGCAAATAGTTCGATCCTGGACGGCATCCCTAACATAGTGACAATCTACTTCAATATGTTTGGTACGTTTATGGAAAATCAGGTTATAAGCAATGTGAAGAGCGAATTGACTATAGGTTATGAGCAATGTGAAGAGCGGATTGACTGTCACAAGACAGTTTCATGGAGTGAGAGTGAGAGACCCCAAGATCAAGAAGGAGTGTTTTCCGAACAATGCCGAGAGCAGCAGTCCAATGTTCGGATTGTGGAACATGCATGAATTGAGCAAGAGTGTGAACTGCATAAGCCAAATCGGGATGAGTAAAAGACAAATAGATAAGCCGACCAACCAAACGCCGATAAGATTCTGGATCAGAAAGAGGTTCCCCATTGGCCAATGCGAGAGAATGATTCGGCGGAAGAGGCACGTTGATTGGCTTGGCTCCAAGAATGGATCAGGAAGAGGTTCCCCATTGGCCAATGCGAGAGAATAATTCGGCGGAAGAGGCACGTTGATTGGCTTGGCTCCAAGAAGGCCAGCATCGGCAATAATGTCCAGCGCATACTTGTATTGACTGAGAAAAAGACCCTCTGCACTCCGAGCCACTTGTACACCCAAGAAATATTTTAGGACACCGAGGTTTTTCATGTGGAAACAGGAATGCAAATGTGCTTTAAAAGATGCTATAGCTGAGGAATTATTTCCGAAAATAATCAAGTCGTCAATATATACCAGGACATTAAGTCGTATATTGTCGCGAATATAAGTAAAAAGGGAGTAATCCGAATAGGACTGATGAAAACCATAGCTCTTAAAAGCATGACTAAGCTTGGCAAACCAACACCTAGGTGCCTAACGAAGCCCATACAAGGACTTCTTGAGACGACAAACAAGACCTAGAGAATGAGGAGTGAACCCATGTGGTAATTTCATATATACCTCTTTAGCAAGATCGCCGTGTAAAAAAGCATTATGTACATCCATCTGATGGAGCTCCCAATTCCTGGCAGCAGCAACCGCTATAAAAGCACGTACAGTCACCATTTTAGCAACCGGGGCAAATGTTTCATCATAATCCAGGCCAGCAACTTGATGATTGCCCATAATCACAAGGCGAGCCTTG
>DF366043.1:1850-13321 GCA_000787875.1 Solanum virginianum
ATCCGACCTAGGAACGAGGGCCACTTTTGGTAGTCACCCTCAACTTAGACTTTTTACCTCAGTCAAGATGTACAATGTTAAAGGAAGGACTAGCGTCATGACCCAAGCCTAGGGCCTAGATATGACACGGCAAATGGGAACCCAGAGGGACCCCAAACAAGCCTCTTAGCATATCAATCACACAACCTTGGTTGCAGAAGCAAAGTAAACAACAATAAGAGATATAATAAAAGGGAAGTGGGACTAAGGGAAGTCTTTGATAATCATTAAAGCATAAAAGAGTCAAACTCATAGAATAAATATATCATAATATCCAACAACACCACTAACTTGGAAAGGAGCGGGGGCCAAGGCACTTTCTGGGCTCACCCTCATAGCAATAAGTGTTCAACATGATGAAGTCTTAAAATAGCAAGAATAATGTAGATAGTGTCCTTGGACTTGAGGACTCACCAATGCTTATCTCTGAAGTACCGAACTAGCCACGTGGAGGATGATCAAAAGGAGCTCTGGTCCCAACATGGTAATATTATGTAGACATAGAGTTTGTGTTAGTACGTTTGAATGTACTAAGTATGCTAGATGCAATGCAATAGGACATAAGCCAATATAATCAATATGCATAATCATAAACAATGGATATATAATCTCAATATGACATGCATGATTAATGCTCATAATAAAATATGCTTGTAAATCAGTCATCTTCCACAATATATATATATATATATATATATATATATATATATATTATACATATATTAGAAGTGACCACAACCAACATAGACAAAACAATTACAACTTGGACTCAGAGGCTTGATAACCCCTCGGTTCAGGTGACTGAGCATGACACCCCCCGGCTAAGTGTGGTCTAATTGCCAAGGCAAATCAAATATGATAACATGAACTAGATGGATTTATTAGTATATCAAGGGTAATAATCATAATACTATAGTGGCACACAGTTTAGAGATGAAAGACTTTATGTAAGGACCCCTTGAGCCGAGCCCCTATCTTAAGCCTCAATTGGTGCTAAGTCAATCCCACAGAATACTTGAAATAATTATATTTTAATTATAACATGAATAGCTCGTAAGAACATGACTTAAGTAGCTCTTAAACATGTTTGACCTCTAGTAATAAACCTAACTTGAACATGAGAGTAGATCATAATCATACATGAACCCTTGCTTTAACATGAATGACTCACAAGAGATAAAAATCCTGAAATAGGGCTTAAATTGATACTTGTAAAATCATAAATACTTTTCATGAATTCAATACACACTTGAAAGCCCTTAATCATCATGAAGTCATTTGTCTTGTAAATCATGTAATAGATCATCAATAACTTGAGAATTTTAGTTATGCCATTTTATCGAACACATGGTAGGTTCATGATACTTATTCAAAATCATGCAATTCAAGAGTAAAATAAGATGAGTAAGTTTAATGCAAATTAACCCACCAATATGTAATAAAACCCTCATGTAGGGTACCTTGAAATCCATATCAAAAGCTCATAATAGTTCATAGTTTCATAGCTCAAAATATGCATAGTCTCAATAGACATAATCAAATCATGTAATAAACTTGAAATAGATATTCATGCATAATCAATCAATACTTGGTAAAAAATTCATAAGTTACCCATAGGTAATATAACTTGAAAACATGTAATTTTCATGAAAAGGAAAGGTTGGCCTCCATGGGTGAAAGGACCTAATGGATGAAACTCACATACCTTAAACCTTGAATTCTTTAAGGTGAAATTGAAGAAGTCTTAGAGCTTAAAATGAATTCGTGAGTTCCAAAGTTGAGCTTGAGATCCTTAGATTTGAATGAGAGAATTGATAGAGTGTTAGAGAGGGTTTTGTGAGTTATAGAGTTGAAAAATGGCTAAGTATGGATGATTTCACACTTAAGTGGGCATGAGGCTATGACGCCAATGCCCTTGGCCGAAACAAAAAAACTAAGAAAAATAATACACTGGTCTGCGTACCTAGCGTGACGCGGACCTATCGCACCTGACCATATACACTGCTCCGACCCCTGGCGCGTCGCGGCCAGGGTGCGGACATCCACTAGAAATTAAAAATTAGCAAAAATTATTTTTCTCTATGGGTCCTCTAAAATTCGGGTTATACCCGATTTCCACTCAATTTTGCCCCTGATCAAGAATACGAAGTTGGATGTTAGAAATCACGCAGGAATTTTGAGATATATAAAAATTACGATTACGGGGCATTCTGAAGCACATTTTGGGGCATTTCTATATCTCCCCCTTGGGACTATTCGTCCCTAAATTTCAAAGAAACATGAATAAGAGAAGTAATCATGAAGATTTTAGCCCCACATGAATGTAACAAATGCATTTAAACAACATTTTTCAAAACTCTCAACATGAATGTCAAAAATCACCATAAGCTTGTTACCATAAACATGAATGCATGCGAAATGACAATGAGGGCTGAAACTTAAGACTTGAAATCATGTAGGGGACTTAAATTATTACCTTTAGCTTGAGTAGAGTGGAAGAGATATGGGTATCACTTTTTCATGTCTGCCTCGACTTCCCATGTGGCACTTTTAATTTGTTGGTTCCTCCAAAGGACCTTGACGGAAACTACATCTTTTTTTCTCAACCTCTTCACTTGTCTATCAAAAATCTCCATTCGGACCTCCTCATAGGTCAAAATTATCTTCTACAACACATATAACATCTAAGGGCACTATAGAACTTGGGTCACCCACACACTTTCTCAACATGGACATATGGAAGACCAGATGAACCATATTCATCTCCATAGGCAACTTCAACTCATATGCAACCTTACCATTTCGTCAACATAGACACATGAAAGACCGATGAACCATGTTCATATCCATAAGCAACTCCAATTCATAGGCAACCTTACCAATTCTCCTAAAAACTCAATAAGGACCTACAAACATTGGGCTCAATTTCCCTTTCTTTCCAAATTGGACCACACCCTTCATGGGTGAGACTTTCAAGTAAACCCAACCACCAACCTTAAACTCAAGATCTCTTCTCCTCATATCGGAGTAGGACGTGTGAGACTTTCAAGTAAACCCAATCACTAACCTTAAACTCAAGATCACTTCTCACATCAGAGAAGGACTTTTTTCTACTTTAGGTTGCCTCTCCCTTATAGCCTCACATTTTCCAAGGCCTCCATGACCAAATCTAGACCTAATAGGGCCATCTCTCCTAGTTCAAACCGCCAACCCGAGGATCTACAACGTCTACCAAATAAAGCTTCAAAAAAGGGAGCCATACCAATGCTTGAGTGGTGGCTATTGTTGTAAGCAAACTCAATAAGTGAAAGATGTTCATCCCAACTACCCTTAAACTCCAAAATGCAAGCTCTAAGCATATCCTCAATAGTTTGGAAAGTCCTCTCGGCTTGACCATTCATTTGAAGATGAAAAGTCGTACTAAGCTTAACCTTGGTACCAAGACCTCTTTAAAAGGACCTCCAAAAGTGAGAAGTGAATTGAGCACCACGATTAGAAATGATAGAAAAGGGCACCCTATGCAATCTAACCAACTTATGTATATATGACTTGGCATAATCTTCAGCACCATAAGTTGTTTTGACCAGTAGAAAGTGAGCCAACTTAGTCATTCTATCCACAACAATCCAAATAGAGTCAAAGTGTTTCCTAGTCTTAGGCAACCCAACCACAAAATGCATGTTGATCTCTTCCCACTTCCAAGTAGGAATCTCTATGTCTTGGGCTAGGCCACCTGACCTTTGATGTTCGGCTTTGACTTATTGGAAATTGCGACATCTGGATATGAACTTGGCAATATCCCTCTTCATACCACCCTACCAATACACCTCCCTCAAGTCTTTATATATCTATATAGAACTGGGGTGAATAGCGTAGGATGAATTATGGGCCTCCCCCAAGATCAACTCCCTTAAGTCATCAACATTAGGCACACACAACCTACCTTGGTACCTAAGGGTAGCATCTCCCCCTTGGGAGAAAACCTACACTTTACCATTTTTCACCAAGGCCTTCAACTATAACAAAGTGTGGTCAGGATCTTGTTTTGACTTTACTTTCTCAATCAAAGAAGATTTAGAACCTTTAACAACCACTACACCACCATTTTCAACTTCATCCAACCTAACCTAATCTAGCCAACCGGTGAACTTCTCTAGCCACCTCTTTTCCACCCAACAATATGAACTAGACTACCCATGGACACTCTACTTAGAGCATTGACCACAATATTAGCTTTGCCTGGGTGATAATGCACACTCATATCATAATCTTTAAGAAGCTCTAATGACCTTCTTTGTCTCAAGTTAAGATCTTATTTGGTGAACACATATTGGAGACTCTTGTGGTTGGTAAACACATCAACATAAACTCCATAGAAATAGTGACGCCAAATTTTCAAAGCAAACACCACAGCCGCCAATTCAAGATCATGGATAGGATAATTCTTCGCATGAACCTTAAGTTGTCTAGAGGCATATGCTATCACCTTGCCATTTTACATCAAAACACACCCCAAACCAATTCTTGAGGCATCATAATATACCACAAACCCTTCCAACCCTTCCGGTAAGGATAAGATAGGAGTGGTGACAAGCTTATCTTTAAATGTTTGAAAACTCTTTTCACATTCATCGGTACACACAAATTTTTCCTTCTTTTTGGTCAACTTTGTCATAGGGTAAACAATAGAAGAAAAGCCATTCAAAAACCTCTGGTAATAACCTGCTAAACCTAAGAAACTTCTAATATCCGACGGAGTCAATGGTCTAGGCTAATTTCTTATCACCTGCATCATCTTAGGATCCACCTTAATGCCATTACCTGACACCACATGCCCTAGAAAACAACCTCTTTTAATAAAAATTCGCATTTTTCATATTTAGCAAACACCCTCTCCTCTCTCAAGATTTGCAACACTACCCTCAAGTGATTCACATGCTCTTTCTCACTCTGGAAATAAATCAATGTATCATTAACAAAGACCACCATAAACATGTCAAGGTAGGTTTTAAAGACCTTATTCATGAGATCATAAATATAGCTGGTGCATTAGTTAACCCAAAGGACATAACCACAAACTCAAAGTTCCCATACCTAGTCTAAAAAGCCATCTTGGGAATATTACACTCTCTCACCTTCACTTGGTGGAATTCAGACCAAAGATCAGTCTTAAAAAAGTGACTAGCCCTTTGTAGCTAATCAAAAAGGTCATCAATCCTTGGAAGAGTATGGTTCACACAATAATTTGGGATTAATATAAAGTTTTTTGGCAACAAAAGGAGTAAAGAAAGAAAGAGTGGCACCCGTATCTATCAATGCATACATATCACAATAAACAATCTTTAAAATACCGCTGAGGACATCAGGCACCTCATCCACCCCTTGCCTTCCTTGAAGAGTATAGAGTCTATTTTGCCTTGGAACACCCCCCTTATTGGCCTCCCTTTGCCCTTATACTCGCATTAGCACCTGAGTCTTGTAGACGACCATCTCTAGTTTTGTTTTGAGCATGAGGACAATCAATAACCTTGTGACCAACTTCATCACAACCAAAGCAAGCATTAAAGTTTCTCAAGCATGGGCCACTATGGTTTTTACTACATCTTTGGCACTTAAGGTGAGTCATCCCACCATTACTACCTTGAAATCTTGGATTAACATTAGGCAATCTTTTATTAAGAGCATTGGAAGACCATTGGCTTTGAAACTTGTGGCCTTGACGAATTCGGCCACCCTTGGAACCTTAGAAACCACCTTCAAAACGAGCCCTCTTGGACTCGCCACTTCTTTTTTTTTTCTAAGTTTTCCTCCTCTAATTGCTTGGCATATGTCATGGGATGGGGAAAATCGATATCACCCACTAGCATGACAGTACGACACTCCTAATTAGCCAAGTCAGACACTCCCAACAAAAATTTGTTCATCCTAGCTCTAGGGTCGACCACCAAATATGATGCATACTTGGAAAGCTTATTGAACTTGAGGGCATACTCTCTCACACTCATGGAACCTTGCTTAAGGTTCATAAACTCCATCATCTTAGCTTCTCTTAACTTGATAGGAAAGAACCGGTTGAGGAATGTGGCTTTGAACTCCTCCCAAGGAATAGCATCATCATCCCTCCTCTCTAATTTCAATTGGGTGAACCAAATTTGGGCCACACCTTTGAGTTGGTAGGCTGCTAACTCCACTTTCTCCTCCAAATTGACCCCAGTGATAAATAGCACTTTATACACCTCATCGATGAACTCTTGGGGATCCTCTTTTAGCTTGGATCCATGGAACTCCGGTGGGTTCATTCCTGTGAAATCTCTCACCCTAGAGGTTGAAGTGGGAGCATGAGGGACATAAACCCCTTGATTCATTTGGTTGGTCATAGAATGGGCCAAAACGGTGATAGCATCTCAGAACTCTTTTTGAGCTACCCCTCCATCTTGAGGAGCTTGAGGAGCATGAAAGGTCGATCGTTCCTCAGTAGTACGGGCTCTCCTTGGTGTTCTCCTTGGAATCGGCATGATCTAGAAGGAAAAAAGAACGTTCATTAGGGAAAAAGTCTTATAATTACACCTAAAGCATGATATAGACCATGAAAAAGTGAAACATTTCCTAAAACGCCTCACAACCTCCCACTCGTAATTGTGGAGCACTTCACAAGACTCTAATCGACGTAGTGTGTTGGATTTTCGAGGACCATTAACAACCTAGTGCACTGATACCAAGTTTGTCATGACCCAAACCTAGGGCCCAGATGTGACTCGGCGAATGGAAACCTAGAGTGACCCTAAATAAGCCTCTTAGCATATCAATCATACATCCTTAGTCGTGAAAGCAAACTAAACAACAACAAGAGATATAATAAAAGGGAAACAGGACTGAGGGAAGTCTTTGATAATCATTAAAGCATAAAAGAGTCAAACTCATAGCATAAGTACATCATAATATCCAACAACACCTCTAACTTGGAATGGAGCGGGGGCCAAGACACTTTTCGGGCTCACCTTCATAACAACAAGTGTTCAACATAATGAAGTCTCAAAATATCAAGAGTAATGTAGATAGTGTCCTCGAAATTGAGGACTCACCAATGCTTATCTCTAAAGTATCGAACTAGCCTCCTGGAGGATAATCAAAAGAAACTCTGATCCCTATACGGTAATATCATATAGGCATAGAGTTTGCATTAGTACATTTGAATGTACTAAGTATGTGGGATGCATAAGCCAATATAATCAAAATGCATAATCATAAACAACGGATATATAATCTTAATATTGCATGCTTGAGCAATGCTCATAATAAAATATGCTTGTAAATCATTCACTTTGCAATATATATATATATATATATATATATATATATATATATATATATATATATATATATTATATTTTTATATATTTTTTATGTATTACGTGTTTTTTTTTATATATATATATATATATATATATATATATATATATATATATCATACATATGTGGGAAGTGACCTCAATCGAAATAGACTAAGCAGCTAAAACTTGGACTCCGAGGCTTGACACTCCCTCGGTTCAGGTGACTGGGAATGACACCCTCGGCTAAGTATGGTTTACTTGCCAAGGCAAATCAAACATGATAACATGTACTAGATGGATCCACTCGTATAGCAAGGGTAATAATCATAATCCTATGGGGGCACATAGTTTAGAGACTAAAGACTTTATGTAAGGACCCCTTGAGTCAAGCCCACATCTTAAGCCTCAATTGGTGCTAAGTTAAATCCCACAGAATACTTGAAATAATCATACTTTAGTCATAACATGAATAACTTGTTAGAACATGACTTGAGTAGCTCTTAAACTTGCTTGACATCTAGTATTGAGCCTAACTTGAACATGAGAGTAGATCATAATCATACATGAACCCTTGCTTTAATATGAATGGCTCACAAGGGGTAAAAATCTTGAAATAAGGCTTAACTTGATACTTGAAAAATCGTAGATACTTTTCATGAATTCAATACATACTAGAAAGCTTTAATCATCATGAAGTCATTTGACTTGTAAATCATGTAATAGATTATCAATAACTTGAGAATTCTTGTCATGTCACTTTATCAAATACATTGTGGGTTCATGATACTTGTTAAAAATCATGCAATTCAAGAGTGAAATAAGATGAGTAAGTTTAATGCAAATCAACCCACCATGATGTAATAAAATTCTCATGTAGGGTACCTTGAAATCCATCTCAAAAGCCCATAATAGTTCATAGTTTCATAGCTCAAAACATGCATAGTGTCAATAGATATAATCAATTCATGTAACAAACTTGAAATAAATATTCATGCATAATCAATCAGTAGTTGGTAAAACCCCAACATGATTTATGCTCATAATTCATAATAAGAGATACCCATAGGTAATATAACTTGAAAACATGCAATTTTCATGAAAAGGGAAGGTTGGCCATAGAGGTGGCAAATGGGTGGATTGGATTGGATTTGAATGGATTGAATAGATTGGATCACAATCCATCTATATAAAATATGGGTAAATATGGATTTGGTCAAATATGGTTTGGATTATAATGGTTCCAACCCGCTTTATTCTCTTGAATCCAAAAAAGATTAAATCAAAGCTAGATTGTTAATGTTCAATCCCAATCAATCCAACCCTACTCCCATATAATTATTTTTGAAAAAAAATTATTTTTTAATTTTTTTAATAAAAGTTCGATTCTTCGGCATGCCAAAATTTTGAGATCCTAACCGAATTGAAGAACTGAACTTTTGAAAAAAAATACTTACATTGAATCAAAAAATTAAATTAGTTTGGTTTGATTCAATTTTTCGGTATTTATGCCCCATCCTAATAAAAAATTTAAAATAAATAAATTTTTTTGCCCCCTCCCCCACCAACCCTGAACCAAAAAATCGAATTACTTTGGTTTGGTTCAATTTTTCGATTTCCAGGTATATATGTCCGTCCTAATAAAAAATTTAAAAAATTATATTTTTGCCTCCGCACCCCACCCTGACACCGAATCGAAAAACCAAATTAGTTTGGTTTGGTTCAATTTTTTGATTTTTTGATTTTATGTCTGCCCCAATAACAAATTTTAAAAAAGTTAATTATTTTTGACTCTCCACCATACCCCGACACCGAACTGAAAAATCGAATTAGTTTGGTTTGGTTCGATTTTTTGATTTTCGATATTTATGCTTGCCCCAGTAAAAAATTCAAAAAAAAGTTAATTTCCCCTCTCCCCCTCCATCCGACACCGAACTGAAAAACTGAATTAGTTTGATTTGGTTCAATTTTTTTATTTTTTAATATTTATGTTCACTCCAATAAAAAAATAAAAAAAGATTTAATTTTTTTACGCCCGCCCATCCCGACACCGAATCGAAAAATTAAATTAGTTTGATTTCGTTTGATTTTTGATTTTCTGTCATTTATGCCTGTCCTAATAAAAAAACAAAAAAGTCAATTTCATGATTTCACATCTAATAAGGCTAGATAACTTAGGTTTTTACAAAGAAAATATTACTTGTAAAGATCAAACATTAGGATCAAGGGATTTTTCATACATTTGGTTGGTTATTTAGGCTAAGTGGACTATTATGAACAATGGCCTAAGATCTTTTCCTAACCAACTAACCTAAAGTCTAAATCAAAGTATCAGGGCAAGCTCTGAATTAAAACACGATACATGAATTTAGCAAAGCTAATCAACTAACCTACAGTCTAAGTCAAAGAAGCAGAGCAAGGTCTAAATTGAAATATCATGCATCAATTTAGCAAAGTAAACTCACACACACATGACACTGATTACACTATCAACATAGTCTCTTAGATCATGTTTTTTATCTCAATTTTATCCTCACTTATCAGAACAAGCAATTTTGACACAATTAACACATGCATGGTTGCTATCTAAACTATCTAACAAAAATTTGGTGGGTATCATTTTTCACACAAAAACACATATATGTCATAGACATTGCTATTATATGCTACCAATACTACCTACACATCATAAACATGTTGGTTCAGCAGAAATTAAATATCCATGGGGAAATAGAACACAACCAAGAAAACCCCTAGGATTCAAAATTTGGGATAGTTATAGGCCAAGGCTACTCAGACTTCACTAAGGCCTATAACTATCCATACCCCATCAAAAAAGTGGTGCATTGTCCTCAATGCACACCAAAAATGTAAAAGAATGTACAGGGATCAAAAATAATATACCTAGGCGCCTAAGAGCCAGTGTCCACCTTCCAATTGCCTCCTAAGTAGCGCCTGATTTATTGTCATGACATGACTTGGACAACTTGGTTACTCAGACTTTACCAAGTGCCCAAACATCCTTCTTTAGATCGTTTGGCCTCTTCATTGACTGACAGATGTTGAAGAAACTTCTTTATCATTCAATCTAAACCTGAGTTTGTCAACATCTATATCCATTAGTGCTCGACCAATGGCTAGGAAGGGTCTTCCCAAGATGATTGGGACTTCAACGTCGACTTCGCAATCTAGGATCACAAAGTCTTTGGGGAATATGAATTTCTCAACTTTGACAAGCACGTCATAAATTTTTCCCACATGCGTCTTCACCATGTAGTTAGCCATCAATAATCGCATGTTCATTGGAGTAGGGGCTCCCAGTCCTAGCTTCTTGAAAACCGCAAGGGGCATTAGATTTATGTTGGCACCAAGATCACATAGTGCCCTTACAAACTCCACATCTCCGATAGTGCAAGTATGGTAAAAGCATTAGGATCTTCTTGCTTTTGCACTAAAGACCTTGTAGCAATGGCACTGCAATGTCAAAGCTCTTGGGAGAGCTCCTGACTCACAGTACACTTATTTGTAACCATCTCCTTCATAAACTTCGTATACCATGGCATCTTCTCCAATGCCTCAAGTAGAGGGATGTTGATAGAGAGTTTTTTTAACATAGGAGAAAAAGTATTTGAACTTTCCCTCGTCCTCTTTCTTCTTAGTTCTTTGAGGGAAAGGAGGAAGAGGTCAAGGAAAGGGCTTCAGTTTTTGTGGCGCCTCTGTACCATCACTCATCCTATCTTTGGCATAATTATCTCTGGTATCAACACCCTTGGCCACAACTGCTTTCTCTCGAACATCATCATCATTTATTGACATGGGAGGATCAATGGTACTCTTACAACTACGAGTAGTAACCGCCATGCACTGCCCTTTATTCTTTGGGTTCTAAACTGTGTTGCTAGGCAGTATACCTTTCTAATACTGGTTGAGTTGAGTTGACACTTGGCCAAACTATTGCTCAAGATATTTAATAGCAACATAATGAGATTTAATTTTCTAATTTATGCTGAAGAAGTCAACCTTCATCCCCCCAGGTCTCAACCTATGTCTCAACTTTCTTCAACAGGCAGTTAAATATCTCCTCAACTCTGGAATTCCTAGCTC
>DF366043.1:13389-24006 GCA_000787875.1 Solanum virginianum
ATCTCCTCAACTCTGGAATTCCTAGCTCCGATGTTGCGATTGTGTGGTGGCACATAAGGGTCATTTCTATAGCCATCTCTGCAGACCCAATCTACATCTCTATCTTGACCTTGATTCCTGTCATAGTAAACTCTATGGTTGTCTCTGAAAGCACCATCTTTATTATAGCTCCAATCTTGGCTTCCTTGACCTTGGCGCTAATAGTCTGGATTAGACCCTTGGGTGTTGGTCTAGAAACCCCTTGTCTAATCAATAATGAAGCAAGTGTCCTTCTCATAGTATGGGTCATCATACATAGTGCTCGCAGAAGATGATAAGAAAATGCATGAACTCAGTCTTGATTCTGTTTCTTCATCACCTCCATACTTGTACGGATTCAAGAAAGCTCTTGCATAATCTTCTCATTTATTTTAGCTTGCTCCAAATCAATACCGATAGCGCATGAACTTTTAGTGGATGCCCTATCGTTTTGCCCCCAAGCACAATTTGTCTTGACTACCCTTTCCATTCTCTCGACAATCCTTGCAAATGGTTGATCCAAGAACATGCCCCCATGATGGTATCAACACACACTTGACTATTCTCGTCCAAGGCACGATAGAAGATCTCCACTAAGGCATCTTCAACAATTTTGTAGTTAGAGACACTCCTTAAGCACTTTGTGAATCATTCCCATGTGGTACTGATCGAGCCACGAGGAAGTTTTTCAAGGTTATTGATTTGTTCTTTACTTGAGCTTCTTCAATCTTGGGAAGTACCTCTCCGAAAAGGCCCTCTACAACTCAGCCTAACTGGTGATGGAATTTTGAGGGAGCTCGGATAGTCATAGTGCTGCATAGCCTGTCAAATATAATGGAAAAACAAAAAGTCCCATAGTATCATGTATAGATAGATTCTATATTCCTATCACACTCTTACAGACAAATGCTACGTTGTATAGATACCTATACAGACCCTCTGATAGTAGGCTTGTGAACAATCCACGGTTCTACAGCATCTGAAGCAAACCACTCAAGACCACAAACTTAGTGTCAGCCTATAGTGGCAGTAGCACAAGAGCTCCAGTAACCTCCATAGCTATAGGGTTTAGCTGATATTGGTTCCACTAATAAGCTTCGACATAGAAGTCCTGTGGCTTTGAAACAATGTCCTCAAGAGGAAGTGGGTTGTCATTATTCGCGTTCTCATTCTCATTTTGGTTTAGAGCTACATTTTTCATGTTGTGTGCATTTTCTTGGGCCATCCTTAGTCTTCTCTGGATATCTGGGTCAAACGGAGTCAAGGGAATGCTGCAAGTTCACATATTGGGCATACACTACACTTGTACCCTAAAAAGAACAAAAACAACTAAAAACATAAAATAAGGAAAATAAGGATTAATTTCTAAACTACTTGAATTAGACAAGTCTAGCCATATTCCCCAGCAACGGCACCAAAATCTTGATGTCGCCTAAGCTACATCTCATTTTTAAGCTACATCTTATTTTTTAGGCTAAAGCAATCTTTGTCAATATATAAGCTAACCAAGGTTACGATGGTACCTGTTAAGATATATAACCTAACCAAGTTAGGGTCAAACCCACAGGGAATATGATAAACTTAGAAGAATTCAATTACAATTCAGGTTAATTAACCAACTTATCTCCCCAAGAAGGGTTTTTTATGAAAACAATAAAAAGCAATCATAAACTAAGATAAGTACTAAACCAGTATAAAGAGCAACTAGGGTATTATGTTCCCCATGATTCCCTAACTCAATATTACCAGATAATCAAATTCTTTTCTAGTATGTAGCATGCAGAATGGTAAGTTAAGTTTACAAAACCCTTTGACCCAGGAGAGATGCAAATTTCACTACGTGATTTGGTCTGTTCCAGTAGTGTGACATTACTAACCCTCACCTATTATTCCAGTACAACCTCTCCTTGGCCTAGTTCGGTTGATTAGATGAGAAACATCAATCGAATCCTATTAATTAATCTCTTTCCCAATTCATTACTATCTTGATCCAGTTAGTAATACTAGACAGGTTATAATGTTGGCCACCATAAAAAAGCATTCAATATGAAGAGAATTAATTAATACATGCATGCACACTTTTCAAAAATTATGAATTATTTAGTATTACCTTGTTAGTTCTTCATGGTTCCCACAACCCTAGTTGTGGATTTAGCTACTCATGATCAGTGTAATTGCAAGACATGAATTTTAATAACCTAATTAATCACTTAAACAAGAGAATTAAGCACAAGAAATTCAAACTCTTCAATGAGAATCACAAGATTAAAATCGAAAGATGAAAGAAAGTTTTACAAGTGTTACTCAAGCTCTCTAATTTTTTCTCTTCTATTTTTCTGTCCTCTCCTTATCTCTCTCTATGAAAAATAACCTAAAAACCTATTTATAGTATTCAAAATACAAAACCAAAATGGAATAGGATAACTGGGTCGGTAGACTCTACGGGTTGTATAACATTTTCAGGCCTGTGATCAGGCTTTCATGAATTCGTGCCTCAATTTTATGATTGTCTTCTACGACACCCCTCTACGGCCCATATGAAGTTCTATAACCCATAGGGGGTTTCGTCTAATGGTTTTTCACTAAGTCTCCACTTTTTTATCCTCAGGGCAGGACACCAAGTTACGACTCATAAAATCTTCTACGACTCATCTATATATTCGTAGACTTAACTTCAAAAATCAACCCTTTAGTAGAATCGCACACGACACCAACTTTATGGCTCGTAGAATCTTCTATGGTCCATAAAGGGTCAGAACTTCAACTTCTGCACACTTTGCCCAAAAGTTGTGCCAACCCTAAAATCCTGTTAAACAAACACAAAAGCACATCAAATCTACTAACATCGCATTGAGAACACATAAAATTCTATGTTTGAAGCATCAAAAATGTTATATTTTGACAGCACATCAACAAGCATAAACACCATGGTCTTATACCATGTACAATACTATACCTTGACCATGTGATAGTGGTGATGTGATTTTTGCTTAGGTTTTATCAGTTGGTTTCATTGTTCACTGCTTGGTCCTAGCCAGTTGGTCCTTCCTATTTTTACTTGGTTGATTGTTCCAATTTTGCTTTGCTGGGTTCTCCTGATGCCACAGACTTAGTGGTTAACACTTTTCCTTCAGATTTTGGCAGTTGGTATCATTGCCTTCTGTGTGGGTTTATTCAGTTAGGGTTCTATGTTTCTTCCAACATCCTTACCCTTTAACCTGGGTTCAGATAACTATTAGTACAGTATTTTCTTATGCCTGATCTTATCATAATACTTGTATTTCACTCGGCCGATCGATGATGTCTACTGGTGCTTTTTATCGACACTCACCCCTACGTTTCTATATCTAGTCATTGGGCAGGTTCAAGTACAAGCCATGTATGCTAATTAAGGATCTCGTAGGCACTGCAGGAGACTTTGGTAAGCATCAGCAGCTTTAAGTTATTCTATATATAGTCTCCTTCTATTTATTAGGCCGTCTTTTGTATCTAGACATTGATATTATGTATTGTGTGTGTGTGCATATATATATGTGTGTGTGTGTATATATGTACGTCTATTTTTATTTTGAGTCTATAGTAGCTCAGTATAAGTAATTTCCACATTCTGGGTAGGTTATATCTTTGGATGTTATGGGTTTTTGTTAGTTGTCATTATATTATTAGCCGCTAGGTTAGATACCACGGGTTCTAGGTTTGTTTCCTTATAGGTGGGATTTAATAGGAGTCATCATGACATAAATAGTTAAGTCGTGACGTCATCACCTTTTTTGCATTAGGTTTGCAACTTATTCCTTCGGTACCATGAGAAAAATGGCTTATCATAAGACCTAGTTTAGGTTCAGGCTATGTATATGGACTTCTCGCATCCCCCATAGATCCCTCTGGCTGTGAGTACCACTATATTAGAAGAGGGCATTACATGGGCCCTACCTTTCTAGCTCGGAAGGGGTAGGCATATAAACTTAGTTATTGATGGTTACTGATGGTTATATATGGCCGCACTACATATCTTGCATTCATATGCATCATCTTTCACCAGTATAATTATTTGTTGCTTAGAATCTCTAATCATGTGAGTGGCCAGTTGGATTATGTTTGCTGGTTGTACCTTTTGAGGTTATGGGCATATGGTTGGTTATTGTTTGATTATAATTGTTCTTATCTTGTATTTTACTGTTAATTGGTTACTTGTATGGCTTGTTCTTGACGTGATATTGGTACCAGTTGTTAGGTTGAGTTGGACTAGGTTTTAGGTTTATGTTGTTTTAGCACTGGTTACCGTTGTTGTGTTTGCTTAGTTGACTCCTGTAGTAACTCCGTGGTGTGAGTAGGTTATTGGGCTTTCACTCTCACTATATTCTTTGACTCAATTTTTTTACCCTTTTTATCCTATTTGTTCATTTTGATTACATGTTCTATCTTGATTATATCTTATGTGTTGTTACTTGTGTTGTACTTTCTTTGTTTATGTCATTTATACTTGTTTTATCTTTGGGGATTAGTTGGCCTATGCGTACTGAGCACTATCTATTTAGTTCTCGTACAACAATTTTGTACCCTACAAACCATGGTACAAGTACTCGTACTACAGAGATCATAGTACACTTCGTGTAGAGATGCTTTTGGATTTCGAGACTAAGGTGAGGTCCTAGCATTTAGAGTTATTAGTTTCTATCTATTTTTGCTAGGCTAGTCTTCATGTTGGATTTAGAGATAGGTTGTATTAACATTATATTTATTAAAGCCTTGTTCTCCTATTTTGATTATATGCTTGATTACTGACTGTTGCTAGGTCTTGGGGATGGTTTTTTTGTGTTTTTTATTTCACTTTCATGTCATTATTATTAGCTTCTTACTTCTTGTTGTCTTTCATGTGATAGCTTGTTTTCTATGGTTTTGGATTGGGGATTAGGCTTACCTACTGGTGGATTATAGTAGTTGTGATCATGACCTGAGAAATTGGATCGTGACATGATGACTCTTACAAGTTCTTTTTAAATTTGTCTCAAAATTTGGGTGAATCAAATCTTATCTTTGGTCGTATCAACACTAATAATAACAACATTAACTTGGTAAGGAAGAAAGTGATTCATAACATGATTTTTAACTCTCCAAATCATTTGGTAGTAAAGAGTTGTTTGAATATCATTCTTGACAAGTAGGGCTCCTAATATCTGAACATAAGTTTGCTATTCCTCCATGACATCAACCATAGAAAGGCATGTTAAATTCAAATATGCCATAACAACAATTGTGCCTTCGTCCAATGGAACTTTAGTAATACCAAAATTAACATATTGGTATTCAAGATATCTGGTATCAACAAAGATATTTTATGCAATTGCTGATTTTTGTTCATGAAAGGTCAACAGTATTCTGATAGCCCAAAGTATAAGTTGGTGAAATCATAATTTTTTTTTTAAACTTTGAAAATTCTTTGAGAATCTGAAAGGTCATAAATTGTTCTTCTGTGTTGCATAAAAAAAGATGTTGGTCAAGGTTAGAAGCAACATCATATTTGAATCTTTGTTGTATCAAAGAACATATTTAAATTCACTAGGATTATTATTTTCTTTTACAAAAGTAAAATAAATATTTATAAGCAGTATATGAATAGATGTTCTTTTTTTATTTTACCCCATACAAGTAACATCATACTTTTTCAGGATTATTATCTTCTTAAACAGTGCCTCAACAATTCGGTACTAACCCTATTACGGCCACCTGCCTTTCTTGGTTTTCCCATTTTGGAAGGCTTAGTCCTAGAAGTTTTATCCTCTATTTCCTATGCTAGCAAACAGTGTATAAGATATGAATAATCTTACTTAATAACAATAATCATAAATATATCACATAATACCAACACCAGCTATAAGGATATCATGACATACCTTACATTCTGCTTTTAACCTTTCACTGTCACTAGTACGAGGCAATTTTGAAGAAGTGTTCCAAACAATTGAAGTATTCCTTTTAGCTTGTTTTCTCGAGATAGATGAGCTGATCTCACGAAGTCTCATTAGCCTCCATTTACCTCTATCAAGAAAACAAGAAAAATTATCATGACCAAATTGATGTTGTGAGTCATCAATATTGTAAAAACTGAAGCTAAACTTTTATAGATCATTGAACTTCTTCTTAGTTGATATGGAAAGTAGCTCAACTTTATTGTTTTTGATGATAAAGGATTAACAGAACTTCTTAAGGATTTGAAAGTCTACTATACAGAGTTAAAGCTCTCTTATATAATTTTTATATGAAGAATAGATCATTTGTGGTCGGGCCCTTCAATAAACATCTTCTTGAACATACAGCTCCCAAGAAAGGCAGATATTAATCTCAAGTAAAGTGTAAAGCATAAAACAACAGATGGATTTTAGTTGTTGAGCTGCAACTTCGTTTCAACCCTCTCCTTCCCCCACCCCAAATTGTTTTTTAAATAAAATGTTAAATTTTTTCATCCCCTCCCACCCTAGCCCCCCTTCCCAAGACTCCCTACTCCCACCCCCACTTTCAAATTTTTTCTAAAGAATTATTTTAAAATCCAAAAAAAAAAGTTAATTTTTTTAACCCTCATTCCCGTTCCTAATTTTTTTTATAAAAAATTTTAAAAGAATTCTCTCCACCCCTTACCCCCAATACCCAACCTCAAATTTTTTAAAAGACAACCACCTCTCCACTTCCATCCTACACCCCCTCCCCCGAACTCTGTACCACCACCCTCAATATTTTTTAAAGAAAAATTAAAAATAAGAAAAAAATTAAATTTATTCACCATCTCCCCCCCCTCCCCACTCCCACCCCCAAAGTTTTTTTAAAGAAAAATCACGCACACAAAGTTTATTTTAGTGCAATTAAATTTTTTTTATTATGAGTGGGGTTTCTATGGATCTATATGAGTATCCATATCTTACTCATTTTGATCGTATTTATATGAGCTCTTATAATAGATCAATCCATATTTACTCATTTAGAAAATATGAGTGATCCATTAAAATAAATATGGGTTAAAGGGACTCATTTCACCTTATATGAGTTCAAATTGCCACCCCTAGGTTCACATGTAGTAAACTAAAATCATGTGCATATCATATAAAATAGTATTAATTGAATCATAATTTAAAGAATTTATAATCATTTTCATGAACCTTAAATGGCATGTAAGAAAATTTGCATGAAGATCTTTGAAATCATGTAATTTACAACAATTCATGCATATTAGATCAATAAACATAGTAGAACAATGAAATTCAATGAGAAATCACCAAGACCTATGAATTTCATACTTGCAATTTGATTGAAAAATTTGAGGATTCTTTGGTCTCCATAGATGAAAGCTACATACAGATGAATACCGATATACCTAGAGTGGATTTCTTTAGAAATATTTGAGTATTGAAGGAAGAATTTGAAATCCTATATTAAACTTCAATAGGGTCTTGAGGATGAAGAGACTTGGAGAGAAATTTGTGAAATTGGAAGATTAATTGAGAATGGGTTGAAATTGAAGTACAAAAAATTGTTATAGAAGGTTTTATAGGGCTAAGACAAAGTAGTTTAGGGTTCAGAAGGATGAAAAGAGACAAAAATACCCTTAATTCATAGGTACCATAGATAGGAGATCAATTTATGGTGCATACAAAGGGTCTGTGGAACTTTGGCCGAAAAATTACCCTCTTTAAATCTCATTCATCACTCCATTCTATAGATCCATCCTATCTTCGACGGCCTATAGAACCCCCTCATAGGTCCCCTCGATATTAGTCAATTTTTCTAGTTCTCAAGGTCCAACTCATGAGCCAATACTACGACTTATACTTTATTCAATGGGTCATACGACCCTCCTCGTAGACTGCCATAATATTTTTAAAATATTCCAAATATAGGGGCTTTATACGAGCCTATTTTCATGATTTATAAAATCATGTATAATACATCTAGTTGGTTTATAAAAAAAGTATAGAGACTCCATTATTGTTCAACTTTCGGGTCCTTTTACAATTCTCTTCTATGGACCATATTTTCTTTCATTATCTATACTCTTAGCTCATAAAACCTGCCATTTTCTAGAAGTTTTTTGTTTGTGTGAGGTACCTTCTGTGACACCTATATATAGCTCATAGACACATCTATAGCTTGTATATTGAACTTTTAGTCATTGTACTAAATATTATTCTACAATATTTTTCCTTATTATGACTTTCTAACATTCGAGGTATTATACTTTTTGTGCTCTAGGAGTATGGTGCTTGCTATCTTATATTGTTTGTGATTTGAGCATTTTGTTTCAATACTAGTGATGGCATGTATTGCGTTGATTTCTCATTCTCACGTAATTTATAGTATGACCATAGTATATACATTGGTTCTCATCATCATCTTTGAGAAGGTCGGGTTTTAGCACTAATCACTTTTAAACTAATCTTTTTATGGAAGTCATACTATATTCACTACTTTATAAATGGAATTCATGAGACTTAGAAGCATTGAGTATATGCTTACTTTTTACTTGATCAATCAGAGAGTCGCCGACCCTTTTTACACTATTTTAGTTTTATTATATCTCTAATTACCATATTGAGGTGGATCCAAGATGATTAAGGATATAAGATATGGATTGGGACCTGATAGGTATTTAGGGATGTTCCCGAGTCCCCATAGATTTTTTTTTGTTTGGGTGATTTAATAAATGGAAAAGGGAGGAAAATAGGTCTTACCTCACTGGTGAGACTAATGGTAGCTGTATATACCTTGGCACTAATGATACTACTAGTTTTAGTGTGTAACTCATATCCATATGCATTGCCTGTCACTAGTTTAACTGATTGTTATTTGCATCTATTGTTCTTATGGGGGTCGTATAGGGTTAGTCTGTTGTTGTGCATCATTTGAGCATAAAGGAACCTAGTAAGTTTATTGATTGATTGATTTTATACTTGTGGCAGTATGAAGGGTGGTCCTTTGATTGAAGGTAGATACTTCCTTTGTTCTTCCCTATTTGACACTTCTATGTAGGGTTTAGTTTTGAATGGCCTTCTTGGCTTTCATGTGATATTTATGGTTAATTCTATTAGTTTGGCTTCATCTAGTTGTCTTTCTTCATAGATTGTTGTTACGAATAGGCTCTAGGCTAGCGCCTCCAAGCATGTCCCTTGTTTTATTTATCTGTTTGTTGTACTCCCTTTTCCTTGAAACAATTTGTTTCTTATTACTATTTTTCTCGGTTACTACTTTAGTTACTTGTGATATGTTCTTCTTTCTTACATGTTGTTTATGCTTGCTTTATCTTTGGTGCTTAGTCAACTTATTTCTACTGAGTGACACTTGGCAGTACTCATACTACACTTTCGCATCATGCAGATCATAATACGGATTAATATTGCTGATTTGGATTTCATGCTGAGCAGCTCTTGGGATTAGAGGCTTGATGAGGTCTTGGCATTTGGAACTGTCAATCCCCATCTGTTCTGCTAGGACTAGTTTTTATTTTATTTTTGAAGACAGTTATGTATAATTGTATTGTTATTGTACTTTTGTTTTGATTAGTTGCTCGAATATTGACTGATACTAAGTCTTGAGGTTTATTTTATGTATTTAGTTGACCTTCTCTCTTTCCTTGACTTTTAAATTATTATTTTTATCTTCTACTTTTGTAACTTCTCTATGGTAGCTTGCTGCTTCTGGCTTTAAGATATGGAATTGACTTACCTACTAATGGAATAGAATAGGTGTAATCATGCTTTGAGAAATCAATTTGTGAAAATTTTAACATCAAAGGTAAAGATGTCTCCTAATTTAAGGATATACTTCAAGTCACTGCTTGTGAAATATTGAAGTTTCTTATCAAGAATTTTTTTAATATCCAATTGAATATTATTAGGAGCCAAAATAGAAAATCAAGAAGTCCAAGAGGAAAAATGGCAAATCAATTGAAGATCGCCTTCAAGTCAAGTATGATTAAGGCTATTAGTTGGGTTCATTGATCCACCTAGATAAGTATGAATATCTTATCGGTTATGATTCCAAACAATGACCAAATCTTTAATAGCAAAATGTTAGTCCAATCATTCCTAATTGGAAAGATGATGAGGTAATTTTTGTCCAAAATATCTAAAATCTTTATATATAGCTTAGTTGGGGCCGAGTACACTAACGAAATTTCAACAGTTGAACACTTCAATAAAAATGGTGTAGATCATGGTTGTGTTTGGCATGGAGGAAAATGTTTTTCATGAAAAATATTTTCCCAGAAAAATGAGTTGATTTCTAACTCATTTTCTCATATTTGATTGGTAAGTGATTTTTTTTTATTGTTTGGTTAATGAATAAAAATAGTTTTTAGAAAAAATTTTCTATTTTTAGCTAGAGAGTAGAAAAAACTTTCTAGAAAAATAATTTTCGACATGAAAATATTTTCAGAATTTGAATTATTTTTTAAAATAATTATTTAAATTCTCTTTTGGGGGTGGGGGTGGACCATTGAGAGTGGGGAGCATGGGGGGTGTGATGTAAAATATTGAAATTTTTAAAATTGAATTTGGTTTTACAAGAATAAATTTAAATTTTTTTTTGTATGGGGGGAAGGGGGGCATGTAT